>JAVTVY010018842.1:0-71991 GCA_036873755.1 Hanleya hanleyi | reverse complement strand
TTTGCCCACTGTGACTTTGGTGACAGCTTCGCAGACCCACAATTTGATCGGTGTCTGGTAAAATCATGGCAGGTATAGAATCAGTTTATCAAATGCGTACAGCGTCGGGACTGAGGAGCGAAATTGTATAAAATCAATAAACAAGGGGAAATTGTCGATTGAATGATAGCTCTTGAATATATGAACAACCAACGACAGAATTTGTGTAATTTGCATCATGATTTTTATGAGTTGGAGATTGAGTTGAGGTCCGTGAATCCGTTATTTTGTATGGTAGCACTTTTTGAGATGAAGCAAAAAATGGGAGATAAATCTTGGTAAGGGAGGGCGCATTATTTCCGTTTTGGTGTAAGCGTCCTCTATTTTTGATATCAAAAATAAACGGTTTATTTTTGATATCAAAAATACTATTTTGGATATCAAAAAAAGAATTTTTGATATCAAAAATAAACCGTTTATTTTTGATATCAAAAATACTATTTTTGATATCCAAAATAGTATTTTTGATGTCAAAAATAGAATTTTTGATATCAAAAAAAGAATTTTTGATATCAAAAATACTATTTTGGATATCAAAAATAAACTTTTATTTTTGATATCAAAAAAAGAATTTTTGATATCAAAAAAAGAATTTTGGATATCCAAAATAGTATTTTTGATATCAAAAATAAATGAATAAATACCAAAACGGCTTCCTTACCTGTTATTTTCGGGAAGCTAACTCCTTCTGTTCCACGCCTGTCGCTTTTATTAATGTTTCGGGCGCTGGTGATCCGCTGTACAAGAGCCTTTTGGTACATGTCCTGAGATTTATCCGTGTACCACCCATATGTTTTTAGCGGCCCGGGTCTGCTGGGGACTAACAGTCCCCAAGGTCCACCCTCTGTACATGTCATTCGACAAATATATGTAGGTTTACTGTTTTGGTGGAAAATTTAAGCCGTACGATGTCGGGCATTACAGGTTATTTTTCTTCTTGTCTTCTTAATAGCTTATATCTATAATGCCATCCTATTCAGCATTATCAACGCTGCAAACGAGTACGTACAAATCGAGTGCTGGCTTCGTCTACACGCTGATCGGGATCATGGAGTAAAGTTTGTCCTGCCTCAGTTTATAAACTTTTATTTTTGATATCAAAAAAAGAATTTTTGATATCAAAAAAAGAATTTTGGATATCCAAAATAGTATTTTTGATATCAAAAATACTATTTTGGATATCAAAAATAAATGAATAAATACCAAAACGGCTTCCTTACCTGTTATTTTCGGGAAGCTAACTCCTTCTGTTCCACGCCTGTCGCTTTTATTAATGTTTCGGGCGCTGGTGATCCGCTGTACATACAAAGATTGTATGTCGAAACGTCGGAGGACGATGCCAAAGACTACCCGGCTATGCTCAGTCAACTCCGTCCATACAAAATGGAGGCAGAGACCGCAAGCTGAGAACTGAGCGATGTGTCGGCACGTTGTATTATAGTCCCGGAAGTTCGGCCGACTATCGAGCGACAAAACCCCAGGGGATACAAGTACGAGATTCGTTATCAAAAGAAATATCTTCACACAATGATTGGCGACGGAGTTTAAATAGGGAATGCGAGAAATCTTCATTCTACATACGGTAACTATTATAAGCGTCTAGTCCGTCATTCATAATCCAGCCGTCGTCCATTAGAGAATATCCGCGTCCATAATCCAAAGACCTATTCCTTTTTCCATATAACAGTATTAGCACCAAATTCAAAAAGACTATCATAGTATACAAAAACATAGGCTTGTTTCCTGCAAGAGAGAAGTGGTCAACAGTTTTCAATGATGCCGGCAAGACATCATGATGTTCCAAAAATATCAAATCCGTATCGCTGATCAGTATTCTTAATCCATAATATTCGTTGTAAAGTCGTCATATCAGATTTGGCAGGTTGTAACTAATTACCACCCGGCATTGTTTCTCCTTCAAAGGACAAGGAGCTGTCAGTGTGAACGTGTGTCACTGTGAACAATGATAGCTATCGAAGGTGATCTGGCAGACTTAGTATCTGGTTCTCAAGCGACAAGCCTTAAATTGGGAGCTTCTAAGTAACCTACTCCATACTAAATAAGAAGAGAACGAGGACATTGGGAATGGGGATAACTGATAAGAAGTAATGGATTTCATGCAAATCTCTTAGTTTGAAATCTTCTGTTGTCAGTCAATTAAATGAAGAAGCGTCTGTGGTTAAGTAACTCTTCGCATTTCGGTTGTTACCATCATATACGAAGCAACAATGAGGAGGGCAGAGGAAAAGAAAACAATGGAAGAGTGTCTAGCCAAAACGAGTGTTTATGGAACTGGGTCATCGTTGGAGGTACAGACGCCCACTGACACGCGTGTTACAATCGATATATCTTGACCTGTATCGATAACCGTTGTATTTGCAGCCCGACAAAGAAAAGCAATTCCTCAACAAATTCTCCCAGCAGTTTCTGAAACCCTGATGGGGCTCTTCTTTTAGATTATGAACTTTTGTACGGGTTGATTGATGTTATGGGGTTACGTCTTTCAACCCCGGGGAGATGACCCTCAATATGATCTCAGCCTAGGGAAACACTTCTCAGCTCGTAAGGTTTTTCACAAGCCCAGATACTGTTTCAAAGACAAAATGTTGTTTATTCGCTGGAGACGTCGATCGTGGTACATAAATTAATATGCGAAACAATTCCATAAGCCATCATGTAAAGACTCTATTACAATGAACAGTCTATGTCCAAAGGGGAAACAGCTAGCGTATGTAATTCCGCTTAAGCCGATGCTAGGGGCCGTGTGGATACGTCACAGTCTCCACATGTACAGTTACAATAGAAGCGCGGCTGAGATACTAATTACAACACATATAAGGGAAGTGGGAAGGGGTGCCGACATACTGACTGCGTCACATGACTTCACAGAATAGTCTTCTGGTAAACCTATTCTAAAGCACATACCAAGAATCTAACGATTCGTGATATGTGTTGTATCTCAGGTACGCTTTTATTGTACCTGTTCACTAAGACTGGGACCAAGAATCCACCTTATCCTCGGGTCTGAATGTGAGGTGCCGAGGGAAGCTTTCCTGTAGTCAAATGTTGGCTTTTTTTATCGCCAGACGTATATCGCTCCAGTTTATCAAATGTATATCTTTAGATTCTGCTGGTGGATTGTTAGTCCCCGATGGCCGCCCTCTGTACATGTCATTCGACAAATAAATGTAGGTTTATTGTTTTGGTGAAAAATTTAAGCCGTACGACGTCGGGCATTACAGATTAGTTTATCTGGGTATTCTTGCATTTACCAGGTTTACCCCATGTTGAGGCGTTTACTCCATAAGACATCCTCGATGCTCATCCATTAACACCAGATGAGTTATTTGTTTGAGCTGATCTGTCATCACATCTCCCGAGCTAAGGTATTTAATTTCCACTTGCTAGGGGGGCGTGCGGATACTTCATATTCTCCACATGAACTGCTAAAATAAAAGCGCGGCTGAGGCTAGGTCCGAGAACCACCATATTCTCGGGTCTCAGTTTTCCCCACGTCTTGCATATCGCTCCAATTCAGGCTGCTCCCGCGCAGTCATATGTCAGAACGTTCCTGTGTGGAGAGTGCCAAAAAACGTTTTAGCGCCCAAAATGGCTGACGTTTGTCAAAGGAACTATAGCAGGGCCGAAGGTTTCTTCGGAAATATCGTAGGACCGTAGTTTTGTATGGAAATTGACGACGTTATGTTATTCACGAGGCACTGCTAAATTATGTTGTACCGCGGTGTATATAATTTATAGGCATCTTATAAAAGCGGGTCATGACAGGCGGGTTATGACCCAGCATAGGTTTGGCGATTATGCACCATTGTGCCAAATAATTTAAGGATGCCCGAAAATACTTTTTACCATGTTATTTATAGGCATCATTCGGAAGCGAATATTGACAGGTTTGACCATGGTACAAAATATATACAGACATTTGTGACTGGGATGGCCAACCATACGTTTAGGTAGGCTGTACTGCAGTATACGGCACTGGCTTCTGCTCTAGGCGAAAAAAATTAAAACAGATGGGTCAAAGTCATAATACATGAAATAGTCTGTTGATTTGATGCACTGCGTGTGTGTTTGCAGACTAATCATATTTTCAGCCTTTTTGCAGTTGGTGGGTTTGTCCAGGAAAGATGAAGGAACCTGCTTCCCATACTAAATAATAGTGTGAGAACTATTCTCACTGGTTCCTATTGATCTGGTTTTTTCTAACCTCTATATTTTACATGACTGAATGGGGAGGTTTTTTTTCATTGCTAGGTTGGTCTGACATCTCCGAGCATGCCAAGATTTTGAGTTCAAATCAAATGAATTATGAATGACTACTCTCAGGGGGCACGTCTCACTAATAAAATTTGTACTTTAGAACTCGTAAATTCACCATTCAATAAAATACAGCTCATTTCAAGATGCTGTGGATCTGTAGCACCAAACATGATTAGCTAGACATGTTAAGCTGATGTTCCAATGTTCTTCATTTTTCACTGAACAGATTCTGCACAATTTATATGAAACTGAGCCGAAAATGATGACTGCCTTTGGTAAAGAGCTGGGTTACCTGAGCGTTTATTTCCTTCATGCGATCATCGACGACAACCACGGTGTCTGGTTCTAAGTTGGCGACGGTGTATAGTTCTTCCACGAACGTGATGTTGTGCATCTTCTCGTGTCATCCCCTGTTACATCACACGAGCTGGGTAATCATGCTGTCAGCGTATTGAAGGAATTTCTGAACGAAGTGCGTCTTGCCTGATCCCGTCGGCCCCGAAGTGAGGCAGGTGAAGGGATGTTTTCACTCGGGATCCATGACTGCATGTGTATCTGCTTACGTACTATAGCTGGTTATGCCGAATTTTATAGAGTGGAGCGGCGTCGTCTGGTGACACTAGTGACACGACGAACTTGAGCTCCGCTGCGTTCGGTAATGGTGATGGGTGCTCTCTGAATACTCCAGTGGTAACTCTCCACCAGATGGGGAGGACATCGATGTACCGTCTTCTATTATAAGTGAAATATTTGTACATGCGGCCTTTAAACGTCCGACTGAACCTTTCGAGGACGGAAGCCTTGGTCTCATTGTACGTGTTGTAAAATATGAGAAGTTTTCTGAACATTTAAACTATATATCTTATGAATATATAAATATATTTGATAATAATTAACGAGGTATGCAATAGAATAGAATTATAGAATTGACAGATGATCGTTTTCAGTGTATAGTACATGTAAGCATGTTAAACATGTACGAAGTTCAGAGAATGTTCGACCGAACAATAAACGTCATGGATCCTGGATTCTGATTTCTGTTTTCTCAAACAGAATTTATTGCTCGACTCTTAGTTAAGGGCCGAGTTCAACAGGTCCTTGTCATTCAAGCTAAACATCAATTATTATAAAGTGTGAATAAATATAACCCACGGAGCAATTTGAACATCTTTATATGGATAACTTAACGATTTAATTCTGGTATCACTGCTGGTAAGATATAATTAAATATGGCCTCTTGAAAAAAAACATGTCACATGATAATAATGGTAAATCTCAATTTGTTGATGGCTGCAAGTAACCGTGGTTAGATAAGTGTTTGGTTCAAGTATTTTGTTTGTTTCACATTATATAAGCTTAACGAATCTATTTGTCTTGAGACTGTAAGACCTGTCTCTCTTTGATCACATGTGTGGTTCATTGTAACTGATAATAAACCCGTTGGCAAGACCCTGTCAACCTAGGTAATGATTTATGAGACTATGAATCCAGGTTTTCTGACAATGTTTGTGGTTATGAAATTGTAGTTAGGGAAAAATAATTCAGAAAGTCAGTTTGAATTCAGTTTGTTTAAAAATTTGACAGTGCAAGTAAAACGTTGGTTCACAGAACATAACGGCACATTTTGAATTTATTCTTTTACGCAGCCCACACATCGACCGGTATATTCTGGAGGCAGCAGTGGTGGCCAGGATAGATTAGTCTGTAAATTACTTGTTTGCTATACTTGTATTTTTTCTGATTTGATGTATTTTTTTCAACTGTACATTAAAGAATATATATTTTTATCAGCATATAATTATCATATCATCCAAAATGATAATTAACAAGCGGCAAATGTCTCAGTTTGACAAATATGTGCACTGATATAAAGTCGCTGAATGAAATGAAAAAACGGTCAGTTGTGGATATCCACCTGTAAGCACAAGTGGGGGAAACCCAACCCCAAGCTCATAACATGGTATTTACATATCACATTTGAGAAGAATCCGATGAGTGGGTCTCAAAGTGATTGCCTGGAAATAAATTTTGGATTTTGCCACCAGCAGTGGTTTAGCCAGAATCAGGAAACAGGGCGTCTCACCCATGTACTTTCACAGGACAAATAGGCCGGGGTCTAGGGGCCGCCTAGGCCCAGGAAGCCCCAGGGCTTTAGATACTCTGAGATGTAATCTATGGCATTTCTGGCCATGCACATCTCTGAACCTCTTTCAACATACTTTCAGCTCATTTTATGCAGTATAAAAATGGAACAAAATGGAGTTATCACTCTCCTAAATTGTCAAGGAGAGCTTTAGATCACTCTCCTCAAAATTTTCAAAGCAATGAAGAATGATGTTGGAGAGAGTGATGACTCGTATCATTCACGCAAACCAGAATGCAGGAGAGTGATCATATATTTTTTTAATTTTAAATTATATTCCTACGAAGTAGGCTACAGATCGCAAATTATCCGGTAATGAGTGAGTCAGTGAGGCAGTCAGTCAGTCAGTCAGTCCATCCGAATCCTTTCGTCGGCAAAATAAGGAGAACCGTTGACATTAGAACCTTGATTTTTGGCATGAATGTGTATTAGGGCATTGTTACCAGCAAGTTCTGAGCTGACCGAATTCTGATGAAAATTTGATTTATAATTATTTTTTTAATTATTTATTGATGGCTCAGCGAGTGCACTGTCATGCCCATCGGGAACCCTTGACTGTATGTTTCACTGTATATATAACACAGTACAAAATCTGGTGGGATATGCCATCCGTAATTGTTTTTTCCTACGAAGTAGGCTACAGATCGCAAATTGTCCGGTAATGAGTGAGTGAGTGAGTCAGTCAGTCCATCCGAATCCTTTCGTCGGCAAAATAAGGAGAACCGTTGACATTAGAACCTTAATTTTTGGCATGAACGTGCATTAGGGCATTGTTACCAGCAAGTTCTGAGCTGACTGAATTCTGATGAAAACTTGATTTATAATTATTTTTTTAATTATTTATTGATGGCTCAGCGAGTGCACTGTCATGCCCATCGGGAACCCTTGGCTGTATGTTTAACTGTATATATAACACAGTACAAAACCTGGTGGGATATGCCATCCGTAATTGTTTTGAGAGCTAGAGGTCACAGCAGTGTAGCTGGGTCACCCCCAATAGGCCTATAAACAGATCAGAACTAACAGACTGATAGGTTTGGGATTTGAGAATGCAGTTAATACTGCCATGGTGTAATAATTAAATTGTTCTTAGAGGTCAGAGCAGGGGAGACAAAAATAAACAGATCTGTCTGGGAGTTAAAAAAATATCACAACAGATGGTACCGGTATTACATTAAACCATCGACAGTGCAGATTCTATGAGTTCACATGTTGACGTCTTTATTAATTTATTACCGTTCCAGGGGACATTTGAACAGCTGCCGTTAACTTGACATACACACTTTTGCTATATACACACATGTTTTGACTAACTGCTACCTTATGGGGAACGAAATTAAACAGATATGTAATCAGTATTAAGAGGCTGTATTTAAGATGCTAAGTACAATCCTCAAATTCTACATTCATCAGATTGCCGATACCCAAAATGTGTTGTCTCATATATCTAGATAACAACGTGATGTAGAGATGCTATTTATTCGTCTTTGTACCGATCATGCTCAGGAGAATGACATAGAATCATTATTATCTTGTGCCGAGAAGGTGTTGGTCTTGAGTTGAATTACCGTAAACTACATTAATGCTACCGTTCTACTATAGGACTATGTATATATAAGCCTGAAATCTACTGAATTTTTTATTATTCAATCTGTTTCCTTTAGTTAAAAATTTGTAAAATTAAATCGGCGATCGTTATTTATTTTTGGAATGAAGGCGCATTAGGAGACTGTTACCAACAAGTTCTGAGCTGACCTACTTTTGATGATAATTTCTGGTGATTTTTGATGAAAATCACTGGTGATTCTGACTTGGGCAGTGCCCATCTTAATATAGGCAGGATTTCAACTGGGGGTGGGGATTTCCAAGAGTTCAGTTCGCGTCGGAGTCCTAATGCCTACCCTACTTCGTCACACTGCTCATGTATGAAATAGGAAATGCTAATTTTCCATCATTTGTTAGTGCATTTATCTACACTGCTATTACCAACTCGCCAGCCTCAATACACACAATTCAGTATATTGTTATAGATATATGTAAACTGTGGCCTTTAACGTGTATCCTATTTCACATCCAAATATTTCATCACAGACCACATCAGGCTTCAAATTCAGGTCAAATTGCCCACTGGTGGTGAAATATCCTACATCAACCAATTAAGTCAGCCTGGTGCAATAACCCAGCAGAAGAAAGAAAGATGTGGTATCATCCTTCAGATTAGTCTGTGTGAGCAACAATGATAAAAGTTTCCCGAGGGTGAAACAAAGCCATGACGGCATGTTTAAAGGGTCTTAATTTATTTTCTTTGGGTAGAATTTAACTAGATAAAGTAACTTTGATCATGATGTGGAAATATGAGCACATACTTTGAGTTTTTTTGTACCTCTTGAATATTGACTATATATCACACTGGGATATAATTTAAACAAAAAATTACATGTGTAAACAAAACATGTCTAAATTTTTCTTGTCATTTCAAATCAGTGTGTTGGTGTGTCACAGCAATGCAATTCCGATTCACACAACGAAGCTGAAGTGGTTTAATGTTTAACAATGAAGAAAATCACCGATCAACCGTCATAGAATATAATGTGAAACAAGAAAACCGGATTAGTACATTCATCAGATTGCCGATACCCAAAATGTGTCCATATATCTAGATAACAACGTGATGTAGAGACGCTATTTATTCATCTTTGTACCGGTCATGCTCAGGAGAATGACATAGAATCATCATTATCTTGTGCAGAGAAGGTGTCGGTCTTGAGTTGAATTACCGTAAACTACATAAATGCTACCTTTCTACTATAGTACTATATATAAAAATTTGCTGTATTGTTGGGAAAATAATGCGATTCAAAAAGTTGTTTTGATCCTGGACAAGGGCACTGAAAACCATTAAAGAGATGTAAATGTATTTTCACACGTAAAGCTTGAAATCTACTGAACTTTTTATTATTCAATCTGTTTCCTTTAATTAAAAAATTGTAAAATTAAATCGGCGATCGTTATTTATTTTTGGAATGAAGGCGCGTTAGGAGACTGTTACCAACAAGTTCTGAGCTGACCTACTTTTGATGAAAATTTCTGGTGATTTTTGATGAAAATCACTGGCGATTCTGACTTGGGCGGTGAACATCTTAATATAGGCAGGACTTCAACTGGGGGTGGGGATTTCCAAGAGTTCAGTTCGCGTTCGAGTCCTAATGCCTACTCTACTTCGTAGGTCCTGTGACGTTAGTCACACTGCTCATGTTTAACCTTTGTTCAGTTTTCATTATAATTTTTATTTTTTTGTTAATTTGTTCGCATACATGTAGATTCTATATCACTGTTTTTGTCTTTTATTTTTCTTTAATGCAGATTCAATATAACCGGTAATGAAATTTTGTAAAACCTAAAACCAAATAGACGCTTGAAATAGAAACATCGTTGTTGTTGCGTTTTGGTCAAAACAATAACCTGAAATTCCTTGTCTAGTCACTCCAACCTCCTAGCCGACCTACTTGATGACACACTGCGCATTTGCATTGTATGTATCGGCATCAATCTGGGAAACATGTTAGTCCATGCTTCCGATAACTATCTCAGTTTTACATTTTTGGCAACACAACTGGTGACTGTGACCGATATCTCCGGTTTCTCTTTCGCGTGTCACATACCACTTGCCAGTCGGCCGGCAGTTGGTTCATCATCATCCCTCGATTCCTCGCTGTCAGAATCCGACGTATAGAATCCCAAGCAACCTCTCATCACATGCTATATGCTTACCAAAATTGAGAAGAAGTGGTTCTCAAGTTATTGCCCGGAAACGAATATAAGATTTTACCACCTGGTGGCGCTACCTGTAGTCGCAAGTGGATGAAACGCAATCCCAAGCGAAACCTCGTGGCATCGTATATTGCATACCAAATTTTAGAAGAATCCGACGAGCAGTTCTTAAGTTATTGCCCAGAAACAAATTTCGAACAGACAGATGGACAGACACAAACACAAGCAGAATCCACTTTAATGCGGGGGTATACACAAAATTGGCAAGGTATCCACGTAACTGTGGGAAAAATCTGTGAAGTTGTGATCTTATAGCCCTGACATGAAACAAAATGTCGGATGATTTTTTTTCCCCCCCACATATTATTCATTCTAATAGCTTTCACTTATCGGCGGGCAAGGACACATCTTGTTGTTGTTATACAATGATGATACAATTTATTGTTGTTGTAATCTAATTTACGTTCGTTATTAAGTTGGATAGATTTACTTCATGAACACCTTATAAATCTTTAAAATTGTTTCATACATTTATTTAGATGATATAGCAAGTAAACATTGGCTTTATATTCAGTGTATCATTCAGAAATAAAGCCTCTGTATACTATAAACGTAGATCTCTAAGGTCCACTGATTACCCTTATAACAAAGAAAACAGGGCCACAGATGGATACCAAACTACTATTTACAAGTGTTTTCTAGGCGTTCCCAAGGTGTGGGAATTTCACAAGTTACAACTGAAGCATAATTAAAGCCAACTGAGTAGTTGGTAAATGGTAATTCACGAGATTTAAACTGTAGATTCAAACCTGCAATACATTGCCCAGTTCTATTTGGTTATCTACCCTGCCAACTTTCTACAAAAAACTTTGGGTGCACGTAATATGTAGAGCTCTTTGTGTAGATCACGGAAAATGATTGCAACATTCCATGAATATTTCAGTAGCAGAAAGGAAAGAAAACATTTCTAAATACACGGAAATTATTATGTAAATGATTTGACCACCACTGGATTTTAGAAACTTACCATAAAAGATAATAGAGAGGTTCTCGAGGGGTAAGCTTAATTGACGGAAATTCCAAACTGTAACTCAACACACATATTTCATGAAAATGTAAATGAATACAGGCAAAGTGAAATATCCCATTGTTTTCTAAAATGAATTACACTTATACTGGTATTATTTAAGTCTAAATTACTGCCCGAACACGCTTTCTAATGCCTCTCAAAATCTGTGGTTTAGCAGACGACATATTTTGGAAAATTAACGAATACACGCATAAAATTAGATAAATACAAATGTAACTTGAACATACCAGACCTGAAACTATACACGAACATTAAAAACACAGAAACCTGGACACTCTAAAGAAGGAAGATTCAGACCGCTTTCTTGTGGTGTAATAACTCTTCTTGTACTGTGTTAGCAAGGCGCAGAGTCAGTCAATTTCTTCAGCATTTCTATATGTATCTGGTTGATCCCTATGGTCAAACATAGATACATGAAAAAAATGTGACAGGTTAGGAGATTTTATGCCATGGCATAAAATATTTATAGCCATCTTCTAAATATTTCATACCATGGTATAAAATGACGAATTATGGCAGGGATTTTCATAGGTACGGGTACTGCAGGTGACCTGGGCGTCTTCACGAGTGTCGCTTCAAAGTTTGAAAAGGTCAGAAAGGTAGGACGTATAGGTCGTAGGCCTACTTTCACCGCGTCACCTGCACATTGGAATAATATCCAGGCCATAGGAAACATGTGACAATGCTGCAGGCCTATTGATATATAGAGAAAGAGAGCTCTCTTTCTCTAATAGGCCTGCAGCATTGTCACATGTTTCCTATAGATGATCCAGGCCAAGCGCAAACTGATAATAATCACGGTGGACACCCTAACCTTCCGGGACGGTACACGCTTAAAACTAATACGCCTTGTGTTCAAATACCCCTTTAAGGTTGTCCACACTGACTACAACTGACTACTGTGGATACCTGTAAAAAATTATTTCAACACATCAGGAATTATTTCAACACATCAGGAAGTTCCCATGGTTTATATTTAAGCGTGTAGTTTTATGAGCAAATACAAATGGGCCGTGTTACTTTATGCATTTTCCACCGCGGTAGAACGTGAATAAAAATGATGCGGGTACAATAATACAGAAAGTATGTTATCGGTAGTCTACTTGTATGTCAGTGATTCATACATCGTGACAGCACAGGAACGTGCATGTAAACCGACCCAGATTTTCGCTGTTGGTAAACATACAAGTAGCATAGGCTCAGTTACGTGCTAAAGTTCTCGCTGAGTTGTCCATAATGAACCTTTTCAGCATTTCACGTCTTCGTCGTAATGGTGCCAAAGCTGAACCACCTGGTACGATGTCATAACGGAGAAGACGTTTGGCCACCTTAATACATGTCTGATTGAATTAGGTGGGTCAATGTTATGTGTAGGCCCCTGAGCAGAACACATACATCCAAGAATGTGAACTAGGCCGATTGGACACACATATCATCTCAGAAAATGAAAACACAAGATTTCTGGATTTTCCTCACATTACTTGCATTGGAGCTGAGTCGATATGAGGGGGCAGATGTGTTGCCCGTGGACATCAAACATGACATGTCGGAAGTGAGACAACGCTACGTAACTCAGTATTCATACAAAGCAGCCGTATACGAGCATGCTGTCATTTTGCCCGTAATCCCATTTATAAGAAAGTCGCGAAAGGAAGCCTTGAAACTGATGAAAAGGAACCTGGATATATATGAGGAGCAAGTCATTTCTGCTTCCCTAGAGGTAATACATATTGTATCCATTCTTCAATAATTATGAACTACCGAAGAAAGTATTTAAGGATAGCTATCCCGTTAGAGGGTCACAATTGGTCATTTTTTGTTGTTTCTTCATTCAAATATTCACTATCTCGTGCAACATTTGGTGAAAAAATGAAATCAAAATTCTAATAAGAAGCTCTTCAACATAAGGATTAAATTAGTTTCCGGTGCACTTGAAAATTTAAAAGATTGTCTTGTAGGTGGTCCGATATCCAGCTGGGAAGAGATTACCCTTTCACGCGATTGTATATTGTAAGACGTTAACAGCTGCCTATTGTATTGTTAATTGACTCACAGGAACTGGCCACACTAATAGTCTGTCGTAAGAATAGAACAGCAGTTTGCATGCACGGGCTTGGCTACTGTTATTTTTGTGTGTTAAATTTCATTTTCCAAATCTCATTTCCTCAGTATTTTGGTAAGCTAATTATCTAGAACTCCCCCTTATGATCAAAACCATGCAAACATCCGTATTTTTGTGCAATACTCAACGCAGTGACACTTTGCTCAGACACCCGCCGTGATGTGATCAGCACAGGTGTGAACATTTCTCAGCTGAACATGTTTAGCAAATTTCAAATTGGATTTTAAACCGCCTTGATGAATATTAGTGTAATAGTTAACCAGAATAAACAGGAATTCGGGTAGGTCCCATAAGACAGATTAACGAGAGATCCTGAAGGATCTTGGCGCCCACCATTGTCCGATAATTGTAAGCTAATGACAAGAGGATCTTTTTGTCCATTGCTACTAGAACAAAGATTGATTTGTAATTTTGTTTACAGAATTTCAAATCTGAGCGAAAAAGATCGAAAAAGGGACACTGAAAAACACCAAGATATAATCTAAGTTTCAGGAGTTTCAAGATTTCTAGAAACTGTACTTATGTCGGTTGTTATAATACAAGAGAAATGAGCAAAGTTAATCTGAAAGTGAATGTACATGTACGGAGGATCCTTCGCCTTCGTTTTGTAGTATTTTTGTTTATTTATTTTTTTGCACGTGTCATCGGTTGATGTTCTGTTTACTGGGCTAGTTTGTGATATCTCTTTTAAGATATCATGCTGGAAAATAGTAAGATAGTACAATACTTAATACTGAAGGGATCCGGTCCGCGCAGTAATGTTGAAACTTCGAAAGTGCCTGAATCCTGATTATCTCCCTTGGATCGACACATGCAGTAGTCTAAAGTTGTCGAGTTGTGACGCTGTATCACAAGAGTGACGTCCCTTCATATAACCGACCCGCTGGCAGACGAAAGGGTAGGGCAGTTCACTTGCTACTGCATAGACTAAAGAAAACTGGTTTAAAATTTGAAGAAATACATTTTAGTTCCGAATTATTTGAACTCCTTGATATGGAATGTGAAGGTATGGATATTCTCTATATTCAATATATAGAATATGCCCCCCCCCCCCGCTTGATCTGCCGGTCGACTCTTGTGATTCAACGTCACAACTCGGGAATACCGTATTAATTTGAAGCGTAACTTGAATACTCGAATCGGACCAAAACGGTATCTTGCACAACTAGGCCCCATGTGGGACCTGTGTACCAAATTTCAGAAAGATCCATGAAATATTTCCTGAGAATTCACGATAACAATGTTTCAAGGGAAAATTCAAGATGGCCGCCTTGTGGACATATTCGGACCGAAAAAGGTATCTTGCACAGCTAGAGCCTAAGGGGAACCTGTGTACCAAATTTGAGAAAGATCCATGCAGTACTTCCTCAGAAGTTACGATAACAAAGTTGCATGGCAAAATCCAAGATGGCCGCCTGTTGGCCATATTGGATTTTCGAATCGGACAAGAAAAGGTATCTTGCACAACTAGACGACAAGGAGAACCTGTGTACCAAATTTAACAAAGATCCATGAAGTAGTTCCAGAGAAATCGCAATAACAAAGTTTCATGGGGAAATCCAAGATGGCCGCCTGATGGACATATTGCATTTTGGAATCGGACCGAAAAAGGTATCTTGCATATCGAGACCCTAAGGGGAAACCTGTGTTCCAAATTTGAGAAAGATCCATGAAGTAGTTACCTGAGAAAAGACGATAAAAGTTTCATGGGGAAATCCAATATGGCTGCCTGGTGGCCAATATTGGAGTTTCGAATCGGACCAAAAAAGGTATCTTGCACAACTAGAACCCAAGGGGAACCTGTGTACCAAATTTGAGAAAGATCCATGCAGTAGTTTCTGAGAAATCGCGATAACAAAGTTTCATGGGGAAATCCAAGATGGCTGCCTTGTGGCCATATTGGATTTTCGAATCGGACCAGAAAAGGTATCTTGCACAACTAGACCCCAAGGGGAACCTGTGTACCAAATTTGAGAAAGATCCATGCAGTAGTTCCTGAGAAATCGCGATAACAAGGTTTCATGGGGAAATCCAAGATGGCTGCCTGGTGGACATATTGGATTTTCGAATCGGACCAGGAAAGGTATCTTGCACAACTAGACCACAAGGGGAACCAGTGTACCAAATTTCAGAAAGATCCATGGAGTAGTTCCTGAGAAATCGCGCTAACAAGGTTTCATGGGGAAATCTAAGATGGCTGCCTGGTGGCCATATTGGATTTTCGAATCGGACCAGAAAAGGTATCTTGCACAACTAGACCCCAAGGGGAACCTGTGGACCAAATTTAAGAAAGATCCATGCAGTAGTTCCTGAGAAATCGTGATAACAAGGTTTCATGGGGAAATCCAAGATGGCTGCCTGGTGGCCATATTGGATTTTCGAATCGGACCAGAAATGGTATCTTGCACAACTAGCCCCCAAGGGAAACCTGTGTACCAAATTTGAGAAAGATCCATGAAGTAGTTCCAGAGAAATCGCAATAACAAAGTTTCATGGGGAAATCCAAGATGGCCGCCTGATGGACATATTGGATTTTGGAATCGGACTGAAAAAGGTATCTTGCATATCGAGACCCTAAGGGGAACCTGTGTACCAAATTTGAGAAAGATCCATGAAGTAGTTACTGAGAAATGACGATAACAAAGTTTCATGGGGAAATCCAAGATGGCTGCCTGGTGGCCATATTGGATTTTCGAATCGGACCAGAAAAGGTATCTTGCACAACCAGACCCCAAGGGAAACCTGTGTACCAAATTTGAGAAAGATCCATGCAGTACTTCCTGAGAAATGACGATAAAGTTTCATGGGGAAATCCAAGATGGCTGCCTGGTGGCCATATTGGATTTTCGAATCGGACCAGAAAAGGTATCTTGCACAACTAGACCCCAAGGGGAACCTGTGTACCAAATTTGAGAAAGATCCATGCAGTAGTTCCTGAGAAATCGCGATAACAAGGTTTCATGGGGAAATCCAAGATGGCTACCTGGTGGCCATATTGGATTTTCGAATCGGACCAGGAAAGGTATCTTGCACAACTAGACCACAAGGGGAACCAGTGTACCAAATTTCAGAAAGATCCATGGAGTAGTTCCTGAGAAATCGCGCTAACAAGGTTTCATGGGGAAATCTAAGATGGCTGCCTGGTGGCCATATTGGATTTTCGAATCGGACCAGAAAAGGTATCTTGCACAACTAGACCCCAAGGGGAACCTGTGTACCAAATTTAAGAAAGATCCATGCAGTAGTTCCTGAGAAATCGTGATAACAAGGTTTCATGGGGAAATCCAAGATGGCTGCCTGGTGGCCATATTGGATTTTCGAATCGGACCAGAAAAGGTATCTTGCACAACTAGACCCCAAGGGGAACCTGTGTACCAAATTTGAGAAAGATCCATGAAGCAGTTCCTGAGAAATCGCGATAACAAGATTTCATGGGGAAATCCAAGATGGCTGCCCGGTGGCCATATTGGATTTTCGAATCGAACCAGAAAAGGTATCTTGCACAACTAGACCCCAAGGGGAACCTGTGTACCAAATTTGAGAAAGATCCATGAAGTAGTTACTGAGAAATCGCGATAACAAGGTTTCATGGGGAAATTCAAGATGGCCGCCTTGTGGCCATATTGGATTTTCGAATCGGACCGAAAAAGGTATCTTGCACAACCAGACCCCAAGGGGAACCTGTGTACCAGAAAGATGCAGTATCCTGAGAAATGCGATAACAAAGAAATCCAAGATGGCCATATTGGATTTTCGAATCGGACCAGAAAAGGTATCTGCACCTAGACCCCAAGGGGAATCTGTGTACCAAATTTAAGAAAGATCCATGCAGTAGTTCCTGAGAAATCGTGATAACAAGGTTTCATGGGGAAATCCAAGATGGCTGCCTGGTGGCCATATTGGATTTTCGAATCGGACCAGAAATGGTATCTTGCACAACTAGACCCCAAGGGAAACCTGTGTACCAAATTTGAGAAAGATCCATGAAGTAGTTCCAGAGAAATCGCAATAACAAAGTTTCATGGGCAAATCCAAGATGGCCGCCTGATGGACATATTGGATTTTGGAATCGGACTGAAAAAGGTATCTTGCATATCGAGACCCTAAGGGGAACCTGTGTACCAAATTTGAGAAAGATCCATGAAGTAGTTACTGAGAAATGACGATAACAAAGTTTCATGGGGAAATCCAAGATGGCTGCCTGGTGGCTATATTGGATTTTCGATTCGGACCGAAAAAAGGTATCTTGCACAACCAGACCCCAAGGGAAACCTGTGTACCAAATTTGAGAAAGATCCATGCAGTACTTCCTGAGAAATGACGATAAAGTTTCATGGGGAAATCCAAGATGGCTGCCTGGTGGCCATATTGGATTTTCGAATCGGACCAGAAAAGGTATCTTGCACAACTAGACCCCAAGGGGAACCTGTGTACCAAATTTGAGAAAGATCCATGGAGTAGTTCCTGAGAAATCGCGATAACAAGGTTTCATGGGGAAATTCAAGATGGCTGCCTGGTGGCCATATTGGATTTTCGAATCGGACCAGGAAAGGTATCTTGCACAACTAGACCACAAGGGGAACCAGTGTACCAAATTTCAGAAAGATCCATGGAATAGTTCCTGAGAAATCGCGCTAACAAGGTTTCATGGGGAAATCTAAGATGGCTGCCTGGTGGCCATATTGGATTTTCGAATCGGACCAGAAAAGGTATCTTGCACAACTAGACCCCAAGGGGAACCTGTGTACCAAATTTAAGAAAGATCCATGAAGTAGTTCCAGAGAAATCGCAATAACAAAGTTTCATGGGGAAATCCAAGATGGCCGCCTGATGGACATATTGGATTTTGGAATCGGACCAAAAAAGGTATCTTGCATATCGAGACCCTAAGGGGAACCTGTGTACCAAATTTGAGAAAGATCCATGAAGTAGTTACTGAGAAATGACGATAACAAAGTTTCATGGGGAAATCCAAGATGGCTGCCTGGTGGCCATATTGGATTTTCGATTCGGACCGAAAAAAGGTATCTTGCACAACTAGACCCCAAGGGGAACCTGTGTACCAAATTTGAGAAAGATCCATGCAGTAGTTCCTGAGAAATGACGATAACAAGGTTTCATTGGGAAATCCAAGATGGCTGCCTGGTGGCTATATTGGATTTTCGAATCGGACCAGAAAAGGTATCTTGCGGCCAACTAGACCCCAAGGGGAACCTGTGTACCAAATTTGAGAAAGATCCATGCAGTAGTTCCTGAGAAATCGCGATAACAAGGTTTCATGGGGAAATCCAAGATGGCTGCCTGGTGGCCATATTGGATTTTCGAATCGGACAAGAAAAGGTATCTTGCACAACTAGACGACAAGGAGAACCTGTGTACCAAATTTAACAAAGATCCATGAAGTAGTTCCAGAGAAATCGCAATAACAAAGTTTCATGGTGAAATCCAAGATGGCCGCCTGATGGACATATTGGATTTTGGAATCGGACCGAAAAAGGTATCTTGCATATCGAGACCCTAAAGGGAACCTGTGTACCAAATTTGAGAAAGATCCATGAAGTAGTTACTGAGAAATGACGATAACAAAGTTTCATGGGGAAATCCAAGATGGCTGCCTGGTGGCCATATTGGATTTTCGATTCGGACCGAAAAAAGGTATCTTGCACAACTAGACCCCAAGGGGAACCTGTGTACCAAATTTGAGAAAGATCCATGCAGTAGTTCCTGAGAAATCGCGATAACAAGGTTTCATGGGGAAATCCAAGATAGCTGCCTGGTGGCCATATTGGATTTTCGAATCGGACCAGGAAAGGTATCTTGCACAACTAGACCCTAAAGGGAACCTGTGTACCAAATTTGAGAAAGATTCATGAAGTAGTTACTGAGAAATGACGATAACAAAGTTTCATGGGGAAATCCAAGATGGCTGCCTGGTGGCCATATTGGATTTTCGCTTCGGACCGAAAAAAGGTATCTTGCACAACTAGACCCCAAGGGGAACCTGTGTACCAAATTTGAGAAAGATCCATTGAGTAGTTCCTGAGAAATCGCGATAACAAGGTTTCATGGGGAAATCCAAGATAGCTGCCTGGTGGCCATATTGGATTTTCGAATCGGACCAGGAAAGGTATCTTGCACAACTAGACCACAAGGGGAACCTGTGTACCAAATTTCAGAAAGATCCATGGAGTAGTTCCTGAGAAATCGCGCTAACAAGGTTTCATGGGGAAATCTAAGATGGCTGCCTGGTGGCCATATTGGATTTTCGAATCGGACCAGAAAAGGTATCTTGCACAACTAGACCCCAAGGGGAACCTGTGGACCAAATTTAAGAAAGATCCATGCAGTAGTTCCTGAGAAATCGTGATAACAAGGTTTCATGGGGAAATCCAAGATGGCTGCCTGGTGGCCATATTGGATTTTCGAATCGGACCAGAAATGGTATCTTGCACAACTAGACCCCAAGGGAAACCTGTGTACCAAATTTGAGAAAGATCCATGAAGTAGTTCCAGAGAAATCGCAATAACAAAGTTTCATGGGCAAATCCAAGATGGCCGCCTGATGGACATATTGGATTTTGGAATCGGACTGAAAAAGGTATCTTGCATATCGAGACCCTAAGGGGAACCTGTGTACCAAATTTGAGAAAGATCCATGAAGTAGTTACTGAGAAATGACGATAACAAAGTTTCATGGGGAAATCCAAGATGGCTGCCTGGTGGCCATATTGGATTTTCGAATCGGACCAGTAAAGGTATCTTGCACAACCAGACCCCAAGGAAAACCTGTGTACCAAATTTGAGAAAGATCCATGAAGTACTTCCTGAGAAATGACGATAACAATGTTTCATGGGGAAATCCAAGATGGCTGCCTGGTGGCCATATTGGATTTTCGAATCGAACCAGAAAAGGTATCTTGCACAACTAGACCCCAAGGGGAACCTGTGTACCAAATTTGAGAAAGATCCATGGAGTAGTTCCTGAGAAATCGCGATAACAAGGTTTCATGGGGAAATCCAAGATGGCTGCCTGGTGGCCATATTGGATTTTCGAATCGGACCAGGAAAGGTATCTTGCACAACTAGACCACAAGGGGAACCAGTGTACCAAATTTCAGAAAGATCCATGGAGTAGTTCCTGAGAAATCGCGCTAACAAGGTTTCATGGGGAAATCTAAGATGGCTGCCTGGTGGCCATATTGGATTTTCGAATCGGACCAGAAAAGGTATCTTGCACAACTAGACCCCAAGGGGAACCTGTGTACCAAATTTAAGAAAGATCCATGAAGTAGTTCCAGAGAAATCGCAATAACAAAGTTTCATGGGGAAATCCAAGATGGCCGCCTGATGGACATATTGGATTTTGGAATCGGACCGAAAAAGGTATCTTGCATATCGAGACCCTAAGGGGAACCTGTGTACCAAATTTGAGAAAGATCCATGAAGTAGTTACTGAGAAATGACGATAACAAAGTTTCATGGGGAAATCCAAGATGGCTGCCTGGTGGCCATATTGGATTTTCGAATCGGACCAGAAAAGGTATCTTGCACAACCAGACCCCAAGGGGAACCTGTGTACCAAATTTGAGAAAGATCCATGCAGTAGTTCCTGAGAAATCGCGATAACAAAGTTTCATGGGGGAAATCCAAGATGGCTGCGTGGTGGCCATATTGGATTTTCAAATCGGACCAGAAAAGGTATCTTGCACAACTAGACCCCAAGGGGAACCTGTGTACCGAATTTGAGAAAGATCCATGCAGTAGTTCCTGAGAAATCGCGATAACAAGGTTTCATGGGGAAATCCAAGATGGCTGCCTGGTGGCCATATTGGATTTTCGAATCGGACAAGAAAAGGTATCTTGCACAACTAGACGACAAGGAGAACCTGTGTACCAAATTTAACAAAGATCCATGAAGTAGTTCCAGAGAAATCGCAATAACAAAGTTTCATGGTGAAATCCAAGATGGCCGCCTGATGGACATATTGGATTTTGGAATCGGACCGAAAAAGGTATCTTGCATATCGAGACCCTAAAGGGAACCTGTGTACCAAATTTGAGAAAGATCCATGAAGTAGTTACTGAGAAATGACGATAACAAAGTTTCATGGGGAAATCCAAGATGGCTGCCTGGTGGCCATATTGGATTTTCGATTCGGACCGAAAAAAGGTATCTTGCACAACTAGACCCCAAGGGGAACCTGTGTACCAAATTTGAGAAAGATCCATGCAGTAGTTCCTGAGAAATCGCGATAACAAGGTTTCATGGGGAAATCCAAGCTGGCTGCCTGGTGGCTATATTGGATTTTTGAATCGGACCAAAAAAGGTATCTTGCACAACTAGACCCCAAAGGGAACCTGTGTACCAAATTTGAGAAAGATCCATGCAGTAGTTCCTGAGAAATTGCAATAACAAAGTTTCATAGGGAAATCCAAGATGGCTGCCTGGTGGCCATATTGGATTTTCGA
The DNA here is from genome assembly GCA_036873755.1 of Hanleya hanleyi. NCBI lineage: Eukaryota > Metazoa > Mollusca > Polyplacophora > Lepidopleurida > Hanleyidae > Hanleya > Hanleya hanleyi. The sequence continues at coordinate 50,079 of JAVTVY010018842.1, read as the reverse complement.
ATCTGACCAAAAAAGGTATCTTGCACAACCAGACCCCAAGGGGAACCTGTGTACCAAATTTGAGAAAGATCCATGCAGTAGTTCCTCAGAAATCGTGATAACAAGGTTTCATGGCGAAATCCAAGATGGCTGCCTGGTGGCCATATTGGTTTTTCGAATCGGACCGAAAAAGATATCTTGCACAACTAGACCCCAAGGGGAACCTGTGTACCAAATTTGAGAAAGATCCATGCAGTAGTTCCTGAGAAATCGCGATAACAAGGTTTCATGGGGAAATCCAAGATGGCTGCCTGGTGGCCATATTGGATTTTCGAATCGGACAAGAAAAGGTATCTTGCACAACTAGACGACAAGGAGAACCTGTGTACCAAATTTAACAAAGATCCATGAAGTAGTTCCAGAGAAATCGCAATAACAAAGTTTCATGGTGAAATCCAAGATGGCCGCCTGATGGACATATTGGATTTTGGAATCGGACCGAAAAAGGTATCTTGCATATCGAGACCCTAAAGGGAACCTGTGTACCAAATTTGAGAAAGATCCATGAAGTAGTTACTGAGAAATGACGATAACAAAGTTTCATGGGGAAATCCAAGATGGCTGCCTGGTGGCCATATTGGATTTTCGATTCGGACCGAAAAAAGGTATCTTGCACAACTAGACCCCAAGGGGAACCTGTGTACCAAATTTGAGAAAGATCCATGCAGTAGTTCCTGAGAAATCGCGATAACAAGGTTTCATGGGGAAATCCAAGATAGCTGCCTGGTGGCCATATTGGATTTTCGAATCGGACCAGGAAAGGTATCTTGCACAACTAGACCCTAAAGGGAACCTGTGTACCAAATTTGAGAAAGATTCATGAAGTAGTTACTGAGAAATGACGATAACAAAGTTTCATGGGGAAATCCAAGATGGCTGCCTGGTGGCCATATTGGATTTTCGCTTCGGACCGAAAAAAGGTATCTTGCACAACTAGACCCCAAGGGGAACCTGTGTACCAAATTTGAGAAAGATCCATTGAGTAGTTCCTGAGAAATCGCGATAACAAGGTTTCATGGGGAAATCCAAGATAGCTGCCTGGTGGCCATATTGGATTTTCGAATCGGACCAGGAAAGGTATCTTGCACAACTAGACCACAAGGGGAACCTGTGTACCAAATTTCAGAAAGATCCATGGAGTAGTTCCTGAGAAATCGCGCTAACAAGGTTTCATGGGGAAATCTAAGATGGCTGCCTGGTGGCCATATTGGATTTTCGAATCGGACCAGAAAAGGTATCTTGCACAACTAGACCCCAAGGGGAACCTGTGTACCAAATTTAAGAAAGATCCATGCAGTAGTTCCTGAGAAATCGTGATAACAAGGTTTCATGGGGAAATCCAAGATGGCTGCCTGGTGGCCATATTGGATTTTCGAATCGGACCAGAAATGGTATCTTGCACAACTAGACCCCAAGGGAAACCTGTGTACCAAATTTGAGAAAGATCCATGAAGTAGTTCCAGAGAAATCGCAATAACAAAGTTTCATGGGGAAATCCAAGATGGCCGCCTGATGGACATATTGGATTTTGGAATCGGACTGAAAAAGGTATCTTGCATATCGAGACCCTAAGGGGAACCTGTGTACCAAATTTGAGAAAGATCCATGAAGTAGTTACTGAGAAATGACGATAACAAAGTTTCATGGGGAAATCCAAGATGGCTGCCTGGTGGCCATATTGGATTTTCGATTCGGACCGAAAAAAGGTATCTTGCACAACCAGACCCCAAGGGAAACCTGTGTACCAAATTTGAGAAAGATCCATGCAGTACTTCCTGAGAAATGACGATAAAGTTTCATGGGGAAATCCAAGATGGCTGCCTGGTGGCCATATTGGATTTTCGAATCGGACCAAGAAAGGTATCTTGCACAACTAGACCCCAAGGGGAACCTGTGTACCAAATTTGAGAAAGATCCATGCAGTAGTTCCTGAGAAATCGCGATAACAAGGTTTCATGGGGAAATCCAAGATGGCTGCCTGGTGGCCATATTGGATTTTCGAATCGGACCAGGAAAGGTATCTTGCCCAACTAGACCACAAGGGGAACCTGTGTACCAAATTTCAGAAAGATCCATGGAGTAGTTCCTGAGAAATCGCGCTAACAAGGTTTCATGGGGAAATCTAAGATGGCTGCCTGGTGGCCATATTGGATTTTCGAATCGGACCAGAAAAGGTATCTTGCACAACTAGACCCCAAGGGGAACCTGTGTATCAAATTTAAGAAAGATCCATGCAGTAGTTCCTGAGAAATCGTGATAACAAGGTTTCATGGGGAAATCCAAGATGGCTGCCTCGTGGCCATATTGGATTTTCGAATCGGACCAGAAATGGTATCTTGCACAACTAGACCCCAAGGGGAACCTGTGTACCAAATTTGAGAAAGATCCATGGAGTAGTTCCCGAGAAATCGCGATAACAAGGTTACATGGGAAAATCCAAGATGGCTGCCTGGTGGCCATATTGGATTTTCGGATCGGACCAAAAAGGGTATCTTGCACAACTAGACCCCAAGGGGAACCTGTGTACCAAATCTGAGAAAGATCCATGCAGTAGTTCCTGAGAAATCGCGATAACAAGGTTTCATGGGGAAATCCAAGATGGCTGCCTGGTGGCCATATTGGATTTTCGAATCGGACCAGAAAAGGTATCTTGCACAACTAGACCCCAAGGGGAACCTGTGTACCAAATTTGAGAAAGATCCATGCAGTACTTCCTGAGAAATGACGATAACAATGTTTCATGAAGAAATCCAAGATGGCTGCCTGGTGGCCATATTGGATTTTCGAATCGGACCAGAAAAGGTATCTTGCACAACTAGACCCCAAGGGGAACCTGTGTACCAAATTTGAGAAAGATCCATGCAGTAGTTCCTGAGAAATCGCGATAACAAGGTTTCATGGGGAAATCCAAGATGGCTACCTGGTGGCCATATTGGATTTTCGAATCGGACCAAAAAAGGTATCTTGCACAACTAGACCCCAAGGGGAACCTGTGTACCAAATTTGAGAAAGATCCATCAAGTAGTTCCTGAGAAATCGCGATAACAAGAATTGTTTACGGACGGACTGACGACGGACGACGGACGACGGACGGACGGACGACGGACCACGGACGAAAAGCGATTTGAACAGCCCACCATCTGGCGATGGTGGGCTAAAAATGCATTTGACAATAGAATTAAACAAAAAAAATAAAGTTTATTCATCAACGTTTATTTCTCGAAAAGTATCAATCCTACGCTTTTGAAATTTGGTATGCTCGTTACCTATAACGTGATCTAGTAAACTTCATCTCTCTTGTTGTAATTTCGGCTTAGTTTTTAGTTTTTATTATTCAACTTTTAAAACAAACGACCGTAAAATAATACGTTTTTTAAATTTATTTCAGTAGAATAGCTGTAAAAACAAAACCAGGGAATTTTTTTGAAAAATGAGATAAAGTTTACTTGTTCGAGTTGTCTCCTATCGAGGTATACCATCAAAGTTGTAACAAGATCAACAGTTTTCATGAAATTTCAATTGAAAAATGGACGCTATTGTTTTCATTTCAATTTTTTGAATTGGAATATTTTCTACACAGTAGCAGCAGTTTTATACAAATCATATAGCTGGAATCCCTACGATGTACGCATTCATAAAATATAGAGTTTATTATGGTTATCTTGTATATTTATTGATACAGAAGACAAATTGTCACAGGTGTGCAAAAACTGCCCCTAACGGGATAGCTATCCTTAAGACATAAGGTCTGTTCACCTTTGTCTCTTCACAACACCTTATCAACACCTTTTCTGTCTGATGAGCCACATAATTCAGTAAAATCAATAAAATGCGATTGTATATAAAAACTGCACAAGCATACAGGTACTGAAAGTGACGTCAGTGCATCTGGAGAAGTAAAGAGGGGATACATTAAGATAAGGTTCGAGTATCTTTTTTGTGTGTATAACTGCATACCCTATAATTTTTCACAGGGGGTGGATATCATAGTTTTTCCAGAAGATGGTGTCTATGGCCCAGTCTTCACTCGAAACAACATTGAACCGTTCCTGGAGTACATCCCGAATCCCACAGTGGACGAGTGGAACCCTTGTCTGGAGTCCAGTAAATACCCGGATATTGAAGTTCAATACAGACTCAGTTGTTTGGCGAGATATAACTCTATTTATATGGTGGTAAATATTGGCGACAGACAGCCTTGTAACCATACCGACCCAAATTGCCCGGAGGATGGGCGGTATCAATTCAACACAAATGTAGTCTATAATCCTAACGGGAAGTTAATCGCCAGGTACCACAAACAAAATCTCTTCAAGGAATCGCAATTCAACGTTCCTCCAGAGGTTGAAGAAATATTCTTCGACACTCCGTTTGGCAGATTCGGAACGTTCACTTGTTTTGACATTTTGTTCAGGTCACCGGCAGTAGATCTGATAGAGAAACACGATATAGACAGTATAGTATTTCCCACCGCTTGGATGGACGCTTTACCTCTTTTGGCAGCCATCCAATACCATTCTGCCTTCGCTGTGATGATGAAAGTTAATTTTCTAGCCGCTAACTTACACATACCATTATTTCGATTCGGTGGGAGTGGAATATATACTCCGAGCGGACCTGAAGTCTTTTATCGCAACGAGACAACGTGGAAGGGACGATTGCTGATAGCAACTGTTCCTTCCACATATAAGAAAAAGGGACACATAATGGCGTATCATGGTGACACCAACGGGCAAATAAACGAAACCGGAAGTGAAATGGACAAGTTCAATGAGACAAAGGAGTGCGATTATTATTCATCTTGTGTTAAATTCCAGTCAGTCGTCTTTCACGATTTGTACGATTTTATTTGGTTGAAGAGGCGAGCCGGAAACGTAAGCGTTTGTCAGAAAGCCATCTGCTGTAACTTGGATTATTCCAGGCTGGATTCTGGGATACTCAACAACACTTCCGGCCATTATGCTCTTGGTGCGTTTGATGGTTTGCATGAACACGATGGATCGTACTACCTTCAAGTTTGTACGCTTTTAAGATGTGCCAACGCATTTGGAAATAGTTGTGGAGAGCTGGTCAAGTTTTCCAACACCGTCTTTGATTTTATTTCTCTGAGGGGGGAATTCCAGACTCGTTATATTTCTCCAGAAATCCTTGTCGTAGATTCTGAAGGAAATCTAGCTTTGCCATATGGTGGCTGGCATTATCTAGATGGGAATATTACCTGCCCGAAAGGTTTTTCCAAACCGCTCTTGTCTGTGAACCTTTTCGGCAGATGGTACGACAAGGACGGCTTCAGAGACAGCCATGCCACGGCATTGGAGATTAGTTTCATTACATTTGCTAACGTATTATTTCTTATCTTTATTTGATCGTTCATGAGAACGTTGTAACAAACGTACCGATAAGCTCAGTTTAATAGCATGGAAATTAAATCACCCCGGAATAAAATAAAAAAATACGAAAATATTTCGTCTCTTGTCTCCATACTGATCCAATGAATATGACCATCTTGGTTCGTGTAACACTTGACAATTTAAATTTCCATCTCGCAAAATAAAAGTAAAATGATGACACGGCTCCCGTATCCCATCTCGCAAAATTGAAACAAGATAGATGGAAAGGTCGACACTTCTTCCTTATCCCATCACGCATAATTGAAATAGTCGGGCAGATATGTGAAATGATTGTGCACTTTTTGATAAAAGCATGAAATTTGGCAGGATGATAGATACACGCATATGATTCATTTTTAGAGGGGGAGTCCGGCTTGTAAATCCGTATTTTGGCCGCCATCTTGGATTTCAAAATGGCCGCCATCAAATACCACCAAGTCGCATTTCTGCACTTCTGAGACACATAGGAGGCCAATTTAAACGGTAATACCGACATTTGCGTACTCAAGGAAGCAGATCAACACAGTTTTGTTGCATCAGAACTGATGGAATTCGAAATGGCGGCCGTTTTCTTTTCAAAATGGCTGCCGAGAATCGCTTATTTTCATTGTTATGTGACTTACGTAAACAGATGCACAAACTTCTACTTCTGAGTGGCCTAAAATGTTTTTGGACACTGCATGGTTACTTGTGGACAAGTGACACGTGTGGTTAAGTTTCCACATGAACAGCTGCAATAAAAGCGCGGTTGAGATACTAGGGCTACATCCTAGAATCCTCCGTATTCTAAAGTCTGAAAGTGAGGTACCAAGAGAAGTTATTCTGTAGACTGATATGGTTGCTTTTCAGTCGCCAAACGTCAACTTTACCCACCAATTACATATCTCTCCAACTCATTCACATAGCTGATATACGGAATAGGTCACATCTTGGGTATTTACCTAATACTCTGCATTTGATTGACCTGACATGTGGCATCGTGTATTTCCATCGGTGATGTCTGCAATATATGAAGCTAGTGACGCTGGAGACTAATCTCCGTGATAGAGTGCTGAGCATAATTCGTATAAATTAAGCTTGTTGCATGTATAGTTTCCCCAATATAGATCTTCTGTTCGAAATAGAATATGATAATTTCTGAGGAGTCAAAATGGCTGCCATTCAATTTTCGTGTTAGTTTTCCATCCCCACTCACATGGAGAAGCACCTCTTGAACAACGGAGAAAAAACTAACCTCATCTGTGGTGAGTCTGTGCGGCGGATATGTCAGCATGATTCCCTTCTTTGTGAGAATTACAACACATATAAGGGAAGTGGGAAGAGGTGCCGACATACTGACAAAGCCACATGACTTCACAGTATAGTCTTCTGGTTAACCTATTCTAAAGAACATACCAAGAATCAAACGATTCGTGATATGTGTTGTATCTCAGGTACGCTTTTATTGTACCTGTTCAAGTGGCAACTTGGATGACATGAACACACGGCCCATAGCACCGGCATAGGCGGTATTAGATGCAAATCTAGAGAGCTATGATGGAAATGCTCTGACAACTCGTATATTGGTAATTAGTGAGCTGTTTCGCTGTGACAACTCGTACACTGGGGATTTGTGAGCTGTATCGTCGTCAGATGAAAATGACGGCTAACTCAAGACTCTCATACTTTACTGGATGATTTTTCTACAAACACCCAGTCTCATTCCATCCATCGCGAAGAAACAGCAAGCTTGTTGACAAGTTGTTGATAAATCTAGCGTCTAGTCAGTCAATCAATATTCATCCCTCGTCAATAATAGAATTTCTGCGCCCATAATTCATATAACAGCATTAATAGCACCAAAATAAAAACAATCATACAATTCAAGCGCGAAGAGAAAATGCATTCTTCAGCGAGGTCAGTTGGGACTTGGACTCCGACACTTCGCGGCAGCTTGGCCTTCTCGAGTCCGGTTGTTTCATACATAAAATTTCTCTAGATATTTTTCTTTGGGAACATTAGAAATTGATTATGACACAATTCCGACATAAACGTTTTTGGTCTTCTTGCTTTCCGGCAAATCCTTACTCTTTTCGGGAAAAGGTTTCCAATATTTCTTGAAGAATTCAAAAAGCAAATCATTTAATATGGAACACTACTTGAATTCCCCTTTTCATCTACTCCGTATGCTTATGGTTGATCATGGATGTACATGTATACTAGCCAGTTATCGTTGTGATGCAGGAATCTATAGCTGTTCAGGAGCTGTCTGGTTCAACACGAGTTTCCAAACAGGAGCAGGTTGTAAGGACAAAGCTTTGGAAATCAGAGATGTGGTTTTGATAGATGTATGTGCTCCAGAATGAGCAAGCGATAAATAGGTCAGAAAATATCTGTTTGGGGAAGTTGCAAGTATTCTTCTCGGTTTGGAATTTCATGCAGTAGTGATTTTTTTTACGAATGTACTGGTATTGATGTCCAGCTTCAACACATATATTTCCACGAACAAGGATGAAATGAAAACTACGAGACACACTGTATGTGTCCTGTATCACTTTTGCTCAGAGTAAACAAAGCAGTACGAATGTTGTCGACTTTGTCAAAACGAGTCTCTGCGCATTCAGTAAGAGGCCAAATTTTACAATTCATCAGTACACTAAAGATGTGAAGAGGCAGAGGCACTAAGATTACTGAAAACAATGAGCCTTATCCAACCTATCATCAGCGAAGTCATTTGTTTTTCGCAAACATCTGGGTGGGGTGGCATGGCCGGTCCTAAAATTATGTGAGCCATCTTGACCAGCGCCTAGCTACCTAGCGAAAAAGGGCAGCAGGACTTCTTGTAAGGGCAACATGACTTCCTGTAAGGGCAGCAGGACTTCCTCTAAGGCCAACGGTACCACCATCCCCTTTTTCATTTGTGTTCTATCGCCATTACTGGAAACTAGCATTGTGATTCGAGGATGACAAAATGCTCATTGACAAGCTAGTCAAATATGTAGTCATGCCTGTATTTGGTATATTGGAGTGCAATATTCATAGATTCAGTTTGTCGCTGAAATTCCATACCCGAATCAGCAATACAAATGATGCAAAAACCAGAACTAGTAGTTCAACCTGCAGTTTTGTATGCCAGTACTGGAACGTTGGATTTCAATCACACTTTTGGCGACTCGGCTGGCAGGATAGGCAACCCGGGAACCAGCCGCGTCCCCATTCAATGCTTCAAACTGACACTTTGTCCACAACATTATGAATAACCATATCTATCATACAACTAAGTTCGATGATTAGAGAAATTGTGGTCAACAAATATAACATGGATAACTGATATGAGCGTATTCCATTTCCGGAGTAACTGATAAATATGAATCTGGTAATGGAGCTCCTTCAACGATGGAACAATGGTAGCACAGTCAACTGACATGCATGGCAAATCCAGTTCATCGAGGTTGAACTTTCCAAATATTTTCGACTAAAACTCTCTGACTAGTGGCATATCCTATTAAAAAAATTCTGGACATGCTTGCGTAATACTATAGATTTGCAAGGTCTCACGGAAAAGCTTAACCATGATACTCCATCATAGTAATCTGATCTTGAAAGGCAAGGTTAAGTTTACAACACATATAAGGGAAGTGGGAAGAGGTGCCGACATACTGACAGAGCTACATGACTTCACAGTATAGTCTTCCGGTTAACCTATTCTAAAGCACATACCAAGAATCTAACGAAAGAAAGAGCTTAAACCATACATATATTGTCGTAAGTTTCAGACGTTTAGCTCCAAGGGTAGGGAGAATATTTGATTATGCCACATCCACTGGCTATATCTTGGAGAAGACTGAAGGGATTATAAGATTTAGTTTTTTGATAGTATTGTAGTATCCATGTGTATGATAATGGTGGTCGTCTATGACTGGGCATTGTTCCACACAGAAGTCCCTTAACCAGTTTTCTCGGCCAAAGCAATGGGTAAACCAGCCTTGTATCAGATTTCCATTTTAGGCTTCAATGTTCGCTGATGGCGAAAAGCTTGATATCCAAGATGGTGTACTAACAGGGATTTTTAACCATAAAAAGCTCGCCAAGGAACGTATCTAGTCCATGTACATGTATGACCTAATCGTATTCAACTGACTCAACTAAGTCCACTGTGCCGCGAGTTGTCGATGGTTGAGCCAGGGTCAACCTTGTTGAAGAATGCTATTGTTTACGAGGTTATACTGTGTTACTGTTTGATCATACAAGTAGCAATGGGACTATTGATGTTTGTAGAGGCCTGAAAGAGCTCCCAACCGAAGTTTGAATAGGGAACTTATACCAAAGATGAATGACAGCCAGTTTGGTGTTCATTTTAAGAAGCCAGCGAATTCTATGAGTAGTAGCTGATGTTGCTGCATGATAAACTGTAGATGCAGCAAGTTTAACCCACATTGTGCTGGAATTTCTCTCTAAAATATGACTAATTTTATATATTGCAGGTATCAACTACATGAATGAGTGTCTACTGATGCCAAAAAAATCATTTTAAGTCACCCAAAAGTAGATTTTTGTCTATCGATTCACCTACGTCACATAACCGTCGAAATAAGTGATTCTCGGCAGCCATTTCGAAAAAAAAATGGCCGCCATCTTAAAATCCTTCCGTTCTGGTGCAGCAAAAGTGTGGTGATCAACTTCCTTGGGTACGCAAATGTGGGGATAGCCGTTTAAATTAACCTTCTATGTGTCTTAGAAGTGCCGATTTGCGAATTTGCTGGTTTCTAATGGCGGCCATTTTGAAATCCAAGATGGCGGCCAACTACGGATTTTCAAGCCGGACTCCCCCTCTGATAATGAATAATGTGTGTTTCTCTGTCACTATGCAAAGTTTCATGCTTTTATCACAAAGTGCACAATCGACCCATTTTTTGTTACATATCTGCCGGACTAAAAGTAGAAAGATGGAAAGGTCGACGGCGCTCCCGTATATTATCTCGCAAAATTGAAATAGAAAGGTGGAAAGGTCGACACTGCTCCCGTATCCAATCTCGCAAAATTGAATGTAGAGCGATAGAAAGGTCGACAGCGCTCCCAAATCCCATCGCGCAAAATTGAAAGTGGAAAGACCGAAATGTTAACAGGGCTCCCGTATCTCATAACGCAAATTCTGAAAATGAGAAAGGGTCGACAGCACTTCCGTTCCGTATCCCTACTTTCCATCTCGTGTAGCTGAGAGCAGAAAGATGATAAGTTCGACACCGACTATATTTCAATATTCAACACTTGCATTTTGCAACATTAACGTACCACCGCAAAAAAAAAAAAAAACGTCCTCCGAAGTAGATGGCGGGATGAGCTTTAGTTTGAATTAGGAAACAGGATAAATTCTATCAAAGAAGTGCTCTCGTATTCCTGTATAACAAATTCATTTTGAAACAATAACAAAAAGAAGGGAGCAATTTTTAGCAATTATATACTTTCGATTTTTGTGGGATGAAACACTGGACAAGGAAGCAATGTTCAGTTTTCCAGTATTACTTTCGAGTTAGCGACATGGAAAGCTCGAAGAAGGGAGCGGTGTCGAGTTATCCATTTCTCTGCTTTCAAATTACAAGATGGAAAGCTCAATTGTCAGGTGTTACATGGATCCACCTTCAGTGAAATTTTCAAGTTGTCCGCATGCTTATAGCCATCAGAAACGATATTACGAAACGAAATGCCGTCATTTTCATCTGACGACGACACAGCTCACCAATCCCCAGTGTACGAGTTGTCACAGCGACACAGCTCACCAATTACCAATATACGAGTTGTCAGAGCATTTCCACCATAGCTCTCTAGATTTGTATCTAATACCGCTTATGCCGGTGCTAGGGGCCGTGTGGTCATGCCATCGAAGTTGCCACATGAACAGGTACAATAAAAGCGAACCTAAGATACAACACATCGTAGATTCTTGGTCTGTGCTTTAGAATAGGTTAACCGGACGACTATACTCTGAAGTCATGTGGCTCTGTCAGTATGTCGGCACCTCTTCCCACTTCCCTTATATGTGTTGTAATTCAATATTCATCCATCGTCCACAAATGAATTTCCGAGTCCATAATCGAAAGACCTTTTTCGTACGACAGTTAGCATGAATTCCAAATATACATAAAATGAGAAAAAAAACCCAAGATGGATTCCTACGAGAGAGGAGCTGTCATAGCAATTATTCGAAACGTTTGCCAGGTCTCTGGTGCCAAATAATTGAGCGCATTATCAGTGTATCACGGTATATTTTATTTTTGTTAGCTTTATCGGTGACCCAGATGTTTGTATAAGATCTTTATATAGAGTGCGTAGATTAATCCACGTCATCGAAGCGAAAGTCATCACATTCAGACAGAACAAGTACTTTTGACCATGACCCACATTGTTTATTTGGTAATGCAAACTAAATGAGCGGTGCCACTATCCCAGAGAACTAGGGTTCAGTCTATATGATTGCTCTAATTAACAGCTAAGTTTCCCAGAGACAAGTAAAATGCATTAAAATTTGCTGAAATCCGAATATATTTGTAATAAAAAACTATGCGTCACTTTTGATTGTTTCCAGTTTTCATACAAAAGCTTGTGAGTTAGCTTAGCGTCTCTTTATCAATAGTATATCCAATACATTCAATGTTTTGGGGTTGGTATAATCACATCGGACACGGACATCTAATATTGGCGCCCAACGTGGAGTATTTTGGGCGATTTTCCGATGGACGAATAGTCTGCTCGAGCATACTGAAAAACTTCTAAGTAGATATTCACGCATCGCGAAACACGTTCTTATGGTAGGCCGTCAGTGCCAAAACCGCGGTGTAAATCGAATGCAAGGATTGCGAGTGAATTTAATTTATTTAGTGAGTGAGTGAATAGAATTTAACGTCGCTTTCAACAATAATTTATTTAGTGTAAATATTTTTGACTCGCAATGCAAGGATCCGCGCAATGCAAGCATTCGCAATGCAAGGATTGCGAGTGAATTTAATTTATTTAGTGTAAATATTTTTGACTCGCAATGCCTTGCATTGTTCGGATCCTTGCATTGCGAGTGATGCTTGCATTGCGCGGATTCTTGCATTGCGAGTCAAAAATATTTACACCGCGGTATAAATTCGATTTACACCGCGGTCTAAATGACCGAGGTTTTGGCACTGACGGCCTACCATACGTTCTAAAGGTTAACAATAGATCAATGACAACAAAGTGTAATCAATAAATGGTATGCATACTATATATTATATTACATAGTGATCGACATAAAAGTTTCGGTAATGACAAATTACAACGAATCAATAGTCAGTGTGGCATTGAGTTAGAATAACAATGTCGTCTATCGTATCATCGTCAAATAATAAAACGTCCTATATGAGTATGTCTATCACAGTATATTCCTTTCTCAGTTTTATCATTGACATAGATGTTTGTATGAGATGTTATCAGAAGCGTTTTGCTTTATCATTTTAATTCATGTCAAAGTGATAGGTATACCTGTTGACAGTCGAACAGAACCAATAATGGCAATATAAACTGACTGAGTGATATTCACTAGCGTTCTATTGAAATGATTGTTATAATTTACAGCGATGTTTCCTATAGGAGACCAGTGAAATGCATTAAAGTTAGCTCAAATTCCGAATATTTTTGAGATAATAAAATAAGCGTCACTTGCTTTTAATGACAACTTAATAACATGCATTCTTGAATAACAATACACTGACCATTTATTCTTCGGTGTAAAATATTAGTAAGGTTTCAGTCAATTAACTTACGAAAGCTGGCAAAAGTTAGATTCCCTAGTATATCTAATATATTCACTAGTTTGTGGTTGGTATTTGTTCTATGGTTCATATGTATCTTATTATTATACATGTCTTAATCATGTAACACAGGCGTCTAACATCGGTGTCCAACGTCACGCAACTGTGAGCGACATTCTGATGAAAATTATGGTCGAGCGAACTGGATATTCTCAATATACATAGTCACCTTTTGAAGATGCATTGAGAATTGCGTCCTGAAGGATACTCTGCGTGAAATGATCAAGTTTCCGATCTCGGAAACCCATCGGAAACTGTAGCGCTACAGTTTCCAATAGGTTTCCATCGGGCCTCCGGAATTGGAAACTCGATCACCTCACGCAGTGATAACAATAGATACATTAAATCTGTTCAAGGAGTAATCAATAATTGGTATGCATATACATGTATTTGTTGGCATTGTACACAACGATCTGTTGCAATGACATTGACAAGCACCAATGAATTAATATTCTTTCAATGTTGCAATAAGTTACAGTAACAATGTAACAATACTAATTAACGAATAATCTATACCTTTGCGGTCAATATTCATTTCTTTCTCTTACAATATTAATCAATATATATATTTCACGAATTTGAAGAAATCGTCAACGACTCTATGCGTAGTACGTTACTGTGGCCATGCACATTGCACTATGCGACAAAGACACAAAAACGTAGTTTCAAACTAATATTAGGGACACCCATATAACTGGGAAAACCCATTACTCAGAAATTTGGAAATATTAAAAAGCACCAAGAGAACACCAGACAATTGTAGGCCCAACACAGATCATATGAGTACAAAAAATGGCTGATCGGCAATCAAGTCGCTCCTAGTCTTTGATTCTACTGACATCAACGAATAAATATCGACGATTAATTTGCCGTTACTAATTAACCCATCTTGTTTTTGCTCAGTTGTGAATATATCTTTCTATTGAATACCCCACAATTCATGGCAATTCATTACGATTGTCAGGGGTTTAGTTTCAACTCAAACAACGCTTTTCAGCCAGTTTCAAAGAGAACATATGAATTAAATCAACAAACCAGTAGCCGCGTGAGCGGAGTCGGTATTACGGAAGTGTTTCTGGGCTTCGTACTTGATATCTTTTGGAAGTATAACAAGCTACCGATATCAGCCTAAACGCCTGATGTCGATTAGGCAATGTACATTACATTCTGTATAAAATCTTGCTTCAAGAGGCTCACCAAACCGCTGCTACTAAGTTATATATGCGACAGGGTATTCGGTTCAGACACACCAGATGGTCTACTTATATGACGAGCTAGAAATAACTTCATGTCTCTCCATTTTCTCAACAGCAAATGTTTGTATAAATTAACCACTCTCTTGTTTGCGACAAAGACGAAGAAGATCAGAAATCCTTGAGAGCAGTTCAGGAGCGTGAACAAGATGTTTAGAATTCGCAGCACGAGGCAGATTACCGAGCTACCTCCCGAGGCAAAGGAGCTTATAAATGGTGACGTGAAGCCAACGATCCACGTGAATCCCATGACAGTGGACATGCGCACATATATGATGACGTCGCCTTGACCGGATATCCGTTGCTGTGCCCGCGATGATCTACGCGTGTGTTTCATGGATGATCTGGTCGTGCCACGAATTTTTACTATAGCTTTAATATAGAAAATTACGTTGGCAAATAGTATGATCAGCATGGGTCCTCCAAACGCAGCTAGCGACGCCATAGGTTCTTGAATCCAACAGCCGAGCCTTTGCCTAAGCGGGTGTGTGTTATCGTGGGATGAACTCGCATTGGTTGCATCAGAGAAGTTAATACTCTGTTCGGGTGAATCCGGAATCAGGTATCCAGTTGAATCCTTAGCACCGTAACCTATCCGAATATGTTTGAAATACCCAGTATGGTCAATGAACGCACAGACGACTACAATGAGAGCTGGACAGCCCCATGCGTACAATGCATAGCGTGGGAGATACTTTCCTTTACTGCGAACTCGCGTGAGCACACAACTGTTGGCAAAGGTTCGGAAGACGTCATAGGCCATGACGTTCATCCAGAAGAACGTAGCCAGAAAGAAAAAGTGCAGCGACATCGCGACGGCTACACAGATCCCCTCTACTCTAGAATTTGACCCGAACACGAAAATCATTTCGGCAATGAAGAGAGCCAATGTCAAGTTCATTGTATTAACCCCTGGGAGGTTTCGTAGTCTGACAAAGAGACAATAGGTAAGCAACACGACCGCCATTGACACTATAGAAACCACTGAAAGAACTGTTGTCAAATATACTTCCGCCGATAAGAGTTTCAGGTACTGGACAGCATTACAGCCGGTTAATATATCAGTTGAGTTAGGTACAAGGTGATCACCGAAATAATTCTTTGGGATGCAAATTTCAACCGTGTCATTTGAGATGGTTTGATACTGAAATATATTGTACACCTCTCCTGAATATATAATGGACCTGTTCTCGAGCAATGTGAATTCCGACAAACTGAGTTCGATTCTGCCACATGATTTGTCTGCTAGTTCTGGCAAACATATCTGCACCGTATTGTTCCATGGTGTCAGACTGTATTCGTATATAGATTTTTCCGTCTTTGTATAAATATCCACGATGACTCTGTCCCGGTCAAGCATTTCGTATTCATCCGCGCTTAGCAATATCTTTGGACAGAACTTATCCAAAATTCGCGGCAGTGTACAGACGAAAACGTAACCCAACACGCTAGGATTTTTATGACGAAACAAATCGGCTTCCATGAATACCATCAGGTCATACTGACCGGGAAAATATACATCTCCAGTCTCGTTCACGTAGATAACAGTCTCATTATTTCCAGTGGTTCGATTGAGAATCGATCCAAGCCGGAAGTCCTTGTCGCTGTAGAGATTGACGACCCCCTTGTCGCACCATGACGTCATGGTAAGTGGCTCGCCGTCGCTGATGATGTTGACGACGCTGATTCGCGTATTATTAACCGTCATTCTGAAGAGATTGTCGTCCACTAGATCTGTCATCTGTTGCACTGCTTTATCGACGCTAGACTCTTCTCTAGCCTTTGATGAAGGAGGTAAGAGAAGGAAGCTGATCTTGACCACTACACTTGGCTCAGCGCCAACCGGAGAAGTGACATTGGTGCTATTATCTTCCTCAGCCTTGAATCCCGTGCTCTCAATGATCGAGATGGTTGTGGCGGATTTGTCACCATTTTCTTGCTCACTGTTTGAGGCAGATGATCCGTATTCACGACTCCCGTAACTGTCCGTGAACGTCTTTAGAATTGATTTAAACAAGGCCTCTTGATTGTGGTTATAAATTTCATACTGGTCGGTCGTAGGCGATGTCGGTAAAATCTCAATCTTGGAAACTTCGTGGTAATCAGCCCACGTCTTACTTGATGAAATCTCCTCGATCCCAAATGGATGAAGGCCCGGTCCTATATTCAGTAACTTAAGGACTTGTATTGGTTTTCCCGATCCAGTCCCCTTTAGATGTTCCACAGAGAAATTCTGGATTCTGGACTCGCTCATATTTAAAAGATGTCCGATTTCAGAAACCATTTGTTGCCTGAATTCTTTACTGAATAGCAGGAAATAGTCTCCAAAAGAGACATTGACCTCTAAGACAACCTGGGCGATTTCATTTATGGCGATGCTTTCATCAATGTTCGGAATTAATGATTCAGCTCGAGACGTACCATCGACGCATTTGTTGTTTTTAAGGACGTAGCCCTTCTCGCAGACAATTGGGCGACATTTTCTTTTTCTGGGGTCGAATATTTGGCCCTCAGGACACGAGTCGTCCAATGTAGGCACTATTATATGATGTGTCTGTCCAAAAAGGATATGAGCTTTTCCGTCGATGCCAAAATTCATCAAAATGGAAAACGATACCGGAAAGCTAAGAGGTTCTAATGAATCGGGGACTTTTTCTTTGACCCTTTTCTTCTTCTGACGACGAACCTCTTTTCGAAATGCTGCATCGCTACATTGTTCTAAATTTATCGGATAGGGTGAGATTACACGAGACTCACATTGACCGGTACCGAGGTCTCGAAGAATTTCTGTAATGTTCCTTGGTTCTTCTAGACTTTCAAGGGAGTCTGATTCACACTGAAAAGCGAATTTCCATCCCCAGAATTCCGAAACACCTTGGCATTCGGCACAGAACATATTGTTGAACACGTTGCGTTGGGCGTCGGCTACTGGCAGCGTGCTCACGTTGGTCAAATCGTTTTCGTGTGATCCGTACGAGTTTTTATCTGTTGGTATATGGCTGCAATAATACCGAACAGTCTCGTTGACGTAATCCGGCGGGCATGAGGCGATAACCAAAACAGGGTTATCAGAGATCAACGGTAATCTACGACATTTGATATATTGTTGGTAATTGTCATGCCCAGTCGTGTGCTCATGTTGTGCAGGTGACCCGCTAGCCTTATTCAATAATTTGCTTATGTTGAACTTACTAAAGATCCTTTTGCTGCTTCCTGGCAAATGTTTTCTCGGAAACATGGTCCTTGGTGTTGATTTGCAGACGGGTTCATCACAAGAATGTATGTTATCAATGTTAGTGAAGGTACTAGATCCAGATATGTCCAGATTACGGTCTGCTACAAAATTCCCAAATAATTTCTCAACGTTCTTGAATTTTCTTCGATCTCCTGTCTCGAGAACACGTTCGATTTGCCGAAGCTTATTGTAGAGTCCAACATAGGTGTTAGCGGTATTTGCCATAGATATTACACGGTATGGGTCGGGATAATTCCTCGGCAACCGTTCACGAACTATTTCACTCGTATCAACTGTACCTACATTCTTAAGGTCTTCCACAATTGGCATAGCAATGGCTACAGCTAGCCAATAGAACCACCAGCACACCATTGTTAGCAACATTTACGATTGAACGAAATCATCAGTTGTATGAGGTAGTCGGTTTGGTACACAGTAATATTCCAGAGTATCAGGGCATTTCAATAGCACTGTGACAGTCCCAAGTAACACTTGAGAATTGTTCCAGTTAACTCTTGGATAGTCCCAATTGAAATTTATCTCCAGTCTTCGTGGAGCCAGGAGTTTCTGCCAATATTAACGTTGTCTACTCCATACGAATTCTTTCGACGACTCAAACTATAACGGTATTACTATCGGTTATTCCCTGTAGTCATATGGCACGTGATGGTAATATGTGTTCCTCAGTGCACCAAGTCCGGTGCAATCCAGCCAATCCCACAGTAGGGAATTAGCATCATAAGTGGATGGCGGAAAATTCCACAAGTTCTGAGCCTCACAATATAGAATTTCAGCGTGGAAACAAGCGAAAATTAATAAGATCCACTCATAATTGGTATTTGTATGACAGCACGACAGATATTAGAATGCCAGGAAGCTGCGAACGTTAGGATAGTACATGAGAACCTGCTGGAGTTCAAAGTCATGCCGCGAATGATAGAAACGGTAATATGTTGTCGATTAAGCTATTCCAGTGGTGGCTAAGAGACAGTTGTGAGAGCAGGAGTCCCAGCTCACAGCCAATGTTTGTTCTGGTCTTATCTGGTCTGTCTGTCAGCGAGTTAACACATGGTGATATAAGCCTCAAATCCATTCCAGCTATCACGAGATAAGGTGGAAATAAGTGGGCTGAGAATATGTCCTTGAAATATGAAGCGTTCAATCTCACAACTCATATCGCCAAGTTTATGTCGTTATTCATACTCGATGTCCAGGTATATGCCTGCGCAATATGCATTTTGAACATTGTTCAGTTGCTATATATCATCTTATAGCCCCAGTTAGCTCCAATACAAACACGGCGCTCTATGGTGAACGGATGAGCAGTTTGCCAATAACGCCGCTTGGTGTCCGGTTCTGCGGTTTGTGTAACCAGAATTGCCTGAAAATGCGATACAAATTAAAAGTCGACTCTCGTGGAAAGCACGCACAGGGGCAGAAAATTAACCATAATGGTTTAATAAGCTTGAAAGTCGTGCAAACATCGATTTCCGAAAATGTTCATGAAATAAATCGTGTAACGCTAGTTCAACCTTTCCTACACAGGGTAATATATAACCTCAATATAAAAAAGTATTTAATGTTTCCAATTCCCATCCAGGTATAAAAAGTCATATTTTCCCACTTTTTCCATCTGTCTTCGAGAAAATGAACGAATTATGGCAAGTTTGTCCAGATATAATGCATAATATTATATAACACAAAGATATATTTGTCATCATCAGGAGAAATGTCTCCTGATGATGACAAATATAACTTTGTCGAAATATTGATAATGTCAATATGCGTTTGTTAACTTTATTCGAAGTGACTTTGCTTATTATGCCAAGCTTATCAATGGATCAACAAGATTTTGTCCAGATATCTCGAGCAAGTCTTAGATCGTCAACGAGTCACCATTAAACTTGCCGCCCTTTGTTATTCATTTATCGTAAACGAAATATCTGTAAAGCATCCTCATTTTACTATCTTGGATAACTAGAAGTTATTGTATAGATACTGGCAACAATCTGTTGGATACAAGATATAATTATATGATTTTATCACGTAAACGCAATGCATAGGTATCTAATATCATTTTTGTGGAAGAAGGTGATCAAAATTACATGTACTTATGACATAATATATTCATTGCGAAGATAAGAATGTAGCATTAGATGTAGCATGGAGCAAAGATTATGGTTAAACAATATACCAGGGAGAGTCCAGGTGTTTAGCTTTCGTGATTAACGCCCTTTATTAGTATTCTTGTTATGGCAACAATATGCCATTGCTCGGTTCAACAATCAAAGATGAAGCATTGTCATAAGCGACATTGCCATTACCATTTCTGTGAGTCCGAGAGGCCATTCATCGCCTCTCGCGTTAGCACTGCAAGTTTCAAAACCACCCCTTGGATGCACTCACAGATGACTATAGTTATTTTTTTAGGGAGATAGTTCCTAAAATCTGCACGGAATATCGTCAAATTATTGTCAACCTTTTATCATTTGAACGCAACCCCTAGTGTCAAATGCCATTTGGTTCTCAAGAGAACTGTTCACATAATGGTTTTATAGTGATTGTAACATTATGGCATTTCTAGGTTCAACAAAGAGGATATCCACATTCAATTTAGTTGTTAAGGATTTACTGCTGCACAGATAATATTATTGTTATATTAACAACATATCATTTCTGGGTTCAACAATATGGAATGAAGCATGATCGATAAGGTTAAACCGCTGTGTGAATATATGTTAAATAGAAAGTATATTAAGGGATCGTATCCATCCAACGTTCGTTTGCTAGACGTTTTAAACGATGAAAAAAACGTCCATGCAAACGATGGGTGTATAAGTTGATCGTTTTTTAAAAAACGTCTACCAAACAAAGACGATCGCCGAAAATCTCCGGCAACCTACGATAAGGGTGTCGGTCGTCTTTTCACATCTCGAACAAAGGTGCAGACGTTTTCTAGCAAACGATCGGAAGTCTCCTGGCAAACGATCAGCACGAAAGTAGTCCCGTTTTACAGACGCAAAAACAACAACATCGGCGGTGTCGATTGCGGCCGTGGAAACGGATTATGAGAATGGAACACAAATTAATATTGTTTTCTTTTCCAGAATTGCAACACGTGTGCTGCTTGACAATATATTAGAATCAGTTACGGTGTAATTCGTAAATAAACAAAATATTATGAAACCATGATATCGTTTTATGAACGTGCGATTCGAATCTTACGTATTTTGCAGAATACGGGCTTGCGCAATTTTGGAATACGACTTTTAAAAAAGTCAGTCCTAGCTTACCATGGAGATGATCGAAGTTTTACTAAAACAATTATTATCACGTTTGATTACAGATAAATGTCGAGTGAAACATTGGAGTATAATGCATATATTTTTTCTCTTTCAGGAACTTTCAGGAACGTTCAGGAACTTTCAGGAACGTTCAGGACGCTGCGTAAACGCAGAAATTCACAAGACGATTACAGGGTTCGCAAGCCTTTGCTTGCATTAAATTTAAGGACTTTTCAAGGACTTTTCATGGCTCATCCCACCATGATAGCAGCTAAACGAAAGACATGAATTGCTTGCCCTTTCTAACAATTCACTGTATCCTTCGATTCTTGATAACAAATGTATGAAAATACTTTCACAGCACGTGGGCCAGCGCTTGTACACGGTTCCTGCTTCATAATATATTCAGCTAACACAACCTCAATATATTATGCCTTCGTAACAGTGAGATCATGACTCGCATGAAAATAATAAAAAAAATGTATAAAATCTGAAAAAGAATTCCCTTTTATCTCTCTCCGATCATTATTCTAGCTTGAAATATGGCTCGACTGCAGCTATTCTGACATTCATAGGCCATACACTCACCTGTTTATCCAGTTTTACTCAAGTATATAGGACTATTAACATGATACGCATCAATTCACGATCGACGTTTTTAATTAGTCAGAAAATTGGTTCGATCTGTTTCAGATATAAATGTATTCTGAAATATTTCAGACGAAGACAGATCGATAGATGATTGTGACGAAACAGCCAAATGTACAACCGTGTTTTATCTTATATTATCTCAGGGGCTCAGTAGAATTAATTCACATTTTAGACAGTATAATTTAGAGAATAAGTAGACAGAAAACCTATTAGTTTATTCCATCTTTTTATTTTTTTTACTTTTAATCCCAACTCACTATTCCGACTTCCATTTCAGTTGCTATCAAATTACAGTCTTGTTCACTTCAGCTCTTTTATCCATCTTTAAAATCTGGCAAACTCAGCCATTCAGCTTACCTTGATTTCCTGTATATTGTGCCATAATGAATGAAGTATCGGTCGTGGTGAGAAACAAATAAGCTGGATGTGAAAGACGATGTGTATGTTACTAAAGATGTGATCATAAATGTCTAACCTTCCAGAAATTGCAAATATATTTTTCATAGAACAAAACTGCATGGCTTATTTGGAGTCCGGAGTGATCAATTGAAAACTGTCCCGGAAATGTGCAACTGTAAATAAACAAAAAGTATAAAGTCAAAGACACCTGTCGCCTTTTATTTAATAATGTCTTTGAAATAGATATTTCCTTCAGCAATACTTACCGTGAACGTCCATTTGAATTATGGTAGTAATAAAGCAAATGCTCGGATGTCCCGTGGATGCCGCCCCCGGAAGTAACTCTTGCGTACTTTTTGGCTTGAATGTCAAGCTGTGTACAGACCAATAGAACAGAGGAAAACGCTGATCACTTTACTATTATTATGACTAGACAATAAACTGACAGCTTGCCAATATTGTGTGCTAATCAAGCAGAATTCTTACCTATATGCTCACCGGAAATCAGTTTCTTCCACGTTTTGTCCTGCTGGATATAAATATGGGACTTTATTGCACAATCATATGTTTATTGGTAAGAATCTTACAACAAAATATACACATCATGAAGTAATATGTGCATGTACGAAGAATGCTATCCGGAGAAAAGGCGGTCATTCCTCTAGTTTCAGTATGACCATGCAGCAAACAAACCTGCAATGTAGAATAACAAAAGTGTGTTAAGTTGACCAGAATAAAAGAACACCAATAATCAAATATTTGGATAGATCTGTAAGGGTAAAGTCTCATAAAAACGATAGGTGGTCAAAAAAATACATCGGTCTCAGCGCATTGCCGAGAAAATTAGTTCAATCGAAGACATTAAAAGTGCTTGAATGAAGACTCATTGGAAATCCAGACGTTCACTTTCTCTCAAGTAGCGATGTCCAAAATTGCTGATCAGGACGACTCAATCTTCTCTCATGAGAATTCTTCTTTCAAGGCGCCCACCAAAGTACAGAGAAACTCCCTGGATAATTTTAATGTATTCGACTTGTGAATTAAAGGATCGTGAATATAGCGTTTTCCTCTCTAATCTGGCATTTCACCATGAACGTTTCGACAGACACGTGTTCTACACCGCTCAATATTTTCCCGCCAGGCAGAAATCGACTTTTCTCTGCTGGGTATAAACGACAGCCTGAAGGGTAGGCCACGTGCATATTATACTCGTGTACTCCCTGCCCGTATACAGGTTGTTTTATCGGACAGACATGTAGAATAAATGGCGATGTTTCTGAAATATTAAAGCTAAACGCGTGTGTTCGTGACACATGATTTTCCCTGTGGACTGCAATTACGGGAAATTTCAAAGTATACAGGCCAAATAACAGAAGAAACATTTCCATTCTTTGTTTTATTTCACGTCAAAGATAGTCGATTTGGCGATATACCGACACTATATCACTATCCTTGAAAAAGCATTCATAAAATAAAAAATCTGAATACAATTTTTTTCATCTCGAGTATCATATAGGATTATCAAAATATAAATATCATTTCTGTCTCTTCAGCCCTTTTCATGTGATATTTACCGAGAAAAGTGTAACACGATTTGCCAGAGAGGTATTGAAAACGCGCTCTGAAGTGGGCGAATGTCAGGAAAATTCCCGGCAAATCGTGTTACAGGCTTTCCGGTAAACATTATAAGAAAACGGCTGAAGATACAAAAATGATATATTTTCATGGTCCTATAATACTCGCGATGAAAAATATTTATTTAGATTTCTATTGTATCCCTGCGTTTTCAAGGAAACTGATCAAAACCTAGTGTCGGCATATCGCGAAAATTTCCGGGCGAATCGACACCATCTTTTCCTGGTTAACATTTTCGTATCGCCCTGAATAACAAGGAAATATTTATCAACCTAAATATTTCTGAAACGGGTATCTCTTCAAGTTTAATAGTAACTGAACAAAATTCAGATCAGTAAAATATCGGCCGAGTTATCTCTTGATTATACCTTTTCCGGCCTATTCAAAGAAAATTCTCACACCGTGCATACATGAAGAGGGTGTTAAAACATTCAGTTTTAGTTACGTATGTAATAATTTCATTATCATAGCTAGATGATTGTCATTTTTATAGATCAATTTACACACAGAAAGCGACTTCCCGTAATCACAACCTTTAAAACAAACGCGGATGGCAGTTAAAGTGTAATTTATTTCCCCTGTAATAAACCCATTTTCACATTCGTTGAGAGCGCTATATTTTGTTCCACAGGTCCGCAGTTGAGAGCGAAGGCAGGGCCTGTTCACCCAGTGTGTATTTATGCGCAGCTTAACACGTGCGATCGTCTTTTGTCAGCCGACAATCGTTTTCTTCCAAACGACGACGTTTTCTTCCGAACGACAGCGGCACCTTCGGCAATTTTCGGTGATGGTTTTTTTGATCGTTCGCTACACAAAAAACGATGGTGCAAACGATGGGTGTAGTTGCTGAACGTTTTTTTTCCATCGTTTAAAACGTCTCAACAGCAAACGATGGACGGATACAGTCCCTAAGTCTTCTTGAATTGCGAATATATGCAATTTCCATGACATTATCAATGCTCTAATTAGACAATATATTGCCTCCCATTCAACAAAAAATATGTATGAATAAAATGTACCTGGGAATTTACGCTCTCCATGAAGTGCGAATCTACACAATTTAGATAAGATTATCAAAGTGCTAATTAGACAATATATTGTCTTCTCTGCAATCTCGCCGAGGTAAGCACATTTGCGAATCTACGCTAAATAGACAATATATTAACTTTCCCTGAAGTGCGAATCTATGCAATTTAGATGAGATTATTAAAGTGCTATTTAGACAATATATTCTCTTCTCTGCAATCTCGCCGAGGTAATACACACTTGCGAATCTACGACAAATAGACAATATACTAAAGTGAGAATCTATGCAATTTAGATGAGATATCAAAGTGCAATTAGACAATATATTGTCTTCTCTGCAATCTCGATTAGGTAAAACAGATTTGCGAATCTACGCTAAATATAAAATATATTAACTCTCCATGAAG
This sequence comes from Hanleya hanleyi, assembly GCA_036873755.1. NCBI lineage: Eukaryota > Metazoa > Mollusca > Polyplacophora > Lepidopleurida > Hanleyidae > Hanleya > Hanleya hanleyi. The sequence continues at coordinate 24,946 of JAVTVY010018842.1, read as the reverse complement.
TGCGAATCTGTGCAATTTAGATGAGATTATCAAAGTGCTAATTAGACAATATATTGTCTTCTCTGCAATCTCGCCGAGGTAAAACATATTTGCGAATCTACGCTAAATAGACAATATATTAACTTTCCCTGAAGTGCGAATCTATGCAATTTAGATGAGATTATCAAAGTGCTAATAGACAATCTATTGTCTTCTCTGCAATCTCGCCGAGGTAAAACACATTTGCGAATCTACGTTAAATAGACAATATGTTAACTTTCCCTGAAGTGCGAATCTATGCAATATAGATGAGATTATCAAAGTGCTAATTAGACAATATATTGTCTGCCCTGCACTCTTGCCGAGGTAAAACTGATTTGCGAATCTACGCTAAATAGAAAATATATTAACTCTCCATGAAGTGCGAATCATTGCAATTTAGATGAGATTATCAAAGTGCTAATTAGACAATATATTGCCTTCTCTGCAATCTCGCCGAGGTAAAACACATTTGCGAATCTACGCTAAATAGACAATATATTAACTCTCCATGAAGTGCGAATCTATGCAATTTAGATGAGATCATCAAAGTGCTAATTAGACAATATATTGTCTTCTCTGCCATTTCAACGAGGTAAACACATTTGCGAGTCTACGCTAAACAGACAATATATTAACTCTCCATGAAGTGCGAATCTGTGTAATTTAGATGAGATTATCAAAGTGCTAATTAGACAATATATTGCCTCCCCTGCAGTCTCCCCGAGGTAAAACAGACTTGCGAATCTACGCTAAATAGACAATATATTAACTTTCTCTGAAGTGCGAATCTATGCAATTTAGATGAGATTATCAAAGTGCTAATTAGACAATATATTCTCTTCTCTGCAATCTCGCCGAGGTAAAACACACTTGCGAATCTACGCTAAATAGACAATATATTAACTCTCCCTGAAGTGCGAATCTATGCAATTTAGATGAGATTATCAAAGTGCTAATTAGACAATATATTGTCTGCCCTGCACTCTCGCCGAGGTAAAACTGATTTGCGAATCTACGCTAAATAGAAAATATATTAACTCTCCATGAAGTGCGAATCTATGCAATTTAGATGAGATTATCAAAGTGCTAATTAGACAATATATTGTGTTCTCTGCAATCTCGCCGAGGTAAAACACATTTGCGAATCTACGCTAAATAGACAATCTATTAACTTTCCCTGAAGTGCGAATCTATGCACTTTAGATGAGATTATCAAAGTGTTAATCAGACAATATATTCTCTTCTCTGCAATCTCGCCGAGGTAAAACACACTTGCGAATCTACGCTAAATAGACAATATATTAACTCTCCCTGAAGTGCGAATCTATGCAATTTAGATGAGATTATCAAAGTGCTAATTAGACAATATATTCTCTTCTCTTCGATCTCGCCCAGGTAAAACACACTTGCGAATCTACGCTAAATAGAAAATATATTAACTTTCCATGAAGTGCGAATCTATGCAATTTAGATGAGATTATCAAAGTGCTAATTAGACAATATATTGTCTTCTCTGCAATCTCGCCGAGGTAAAACACATTTGCGAATCTACGCTAAATAGACACTATATTAACTTTCCCTGAAGTGCGAAACTATGCAATTTAGATGAGATGATCAAAGTGCTAATTAGACAATATATTCTCTTCTCTGCAATCTCGCCGAGGTAAAACACACTTGCGAATCTACGCTAAATAGACAATATATTAACTCTCCCTGAAGTGCGAATCTATGCAATTTAGATGAGATTATCAAAGTGCTAATTAGACAATCTATTGTCTTCTCTGCAATCTCGCCGAGGTAAAACACACTTGCGAATCTACGCTAAATAGAAAATATATTAACTCTCCATGAAGTGCGAATCTATGCAATTTAGATGAGATTATCAAAGTGCTAATTAGACAATATATTGTCTGCCCTGCAGTCTCGCCGAGGTAAAACACACTTGCGAATCTATGCTAAATAGAAAATATATTAACTCTCCATGAAGTGCGAATCTATGCAACTTAGATGAGATTATCAAAGTGCTAATTAGACAATATATTGTCTGCCCTGCACTCTCGCCGAGGTAAAACTGATTTGCGAATCTACGCTAAATAGAAAATATATTAACTCTCCATGAAGTGCGAATCTATGCAATTTAGATGAGATTATCAAAGTGCTAATTAGACAATATATTGTGTTCTCTGCAATCTCGCCGAGGTAAAACACATTTGCGAATCTACGCTAAATAGACAATCTATTAACTTTCCCTGAAGTGCGAATCTATGCACTTTAGATGAGATTATCAAAGTGTTAATCAGACAATATATTCTCTTCTCTGCAATCTCGCCGAGGTAAAACACACTTGCGAATCTACGCTAAATAGACAATATATTAACTCTCCCTGAAGTGCGAATCTATGCAATTTAGATGAGATTATCAAAGTGCTAATTAGACAATATATTCTCTTCTCTTCGATCTCGCCCAGGTAAAACACACTTGCGAATCTACGCTAAATAGAAAATATATTAACTTTCCATGAAGTGCGAATCTATGCAATTTAGATGAGATTATCAAAGTGCTAATTAGACAATATATTGTCTTCTCTGCAATCTCGCCGAGGTAAAACACATTTGCGAATCTACGCTAAATAGACACTATATTAACTTTCCCTGAAGTGCGAATCTATGCAATTTAGATGAGATGATCAAAGTGCTAATTAGACAATATATTCTCTTCTCTGCAATCTCACCGAGGTAAAACACACTTGCGAATCTACGCTAAATAGACAATATATTAACTCTCCCTGAAGTGCGAATCTATGCAATTTAGATGAGATTATCAAAGTGCTAATTAGACAATCTATTGTCTTCTCTGCAATCTCGCCGAGGTAAAACACACTTGCGAATCTACGCTAAATAGAAAATATATTAACTCTCCATGAAGTGCGAATCTATGCAATTTAGATGAGATTATCAAAGTGCTAATTAGACAATATATTGTCTGCCCTGCAGTCTCGCCGAGGTAAAACACACTTGCGAATCTATGCTAAATAGAAAATATATTAACTCTCCATGAAGTGCGAATCTATGCAACTTAGATGAGATTATCAAAGTGCTAATTAGACAATATATTGTCTTCTCTGCAATCTCGCCGAGGTAAAACACGTTTGCGAATGTACGGTAAATAGACAATATATTAACTTTCCCTGAAGTGCGAATCTATGCATTTAGATGAGATTATCAAAGTGCTCATTAGACAATATATTCTCTTCTCTGCAATCTCGCCGAGGTAAAACACACTTGCGAATCTACATTAAATAGACAATATATTAACTCTCCCCGAAGTGCGAATCTATGCCATTTAGATGAGATTATCAAAGTGCTAATTAGACAATATATTGTCTTCTCTGCAATCTCGCCGAGGTAAAACACATTTGCGAATCTACGCTAAATAGACAATATATTAACTTTCCCTGAAGTGCGAATCTATGCAATTTAGATGAGATTATCAAAGTGCTAATTAGACAATATATTGTCTGCCCTGCACTCTCGCCGAGGTAAAACTGATTTGCGAATCTACGCTAAATAGAAAATATATTAACTCTCCATGAAGTGCGAATCCATGCAATTTAGATGAGATTATCAAAGTGCCAATTAGACAATATATTGTCTTCTCTGCAATCTCGCCGAGAAAAAACACATTTGCGAATCTACGCTAAATAGACAATATATTAACTCTCCTGAAGTGCGAATCTATGCAATTTAGATGAGATTATCAAAGTGCTAATTAGACAATATATTGTCTTCTCTGCAATCTCGCCGAGGTAAAACACATTTGCGAATCTACGCTAAATAGACAATATATTAACTTTCCCTGAAGTGCGAATCTATGCAATTTAGATGAGATTATCAAAGTGTTAATCAGACAATATATTCTCTTCTCTGCAATCTCGCCGAGGTAAAACACACTTGCGAATCTACGCTAAATAGACAATATATTAACTCTCCCTGAGGTGCGAATCTATGCAATTTAGATGAGATTATCAAAGTGCTAATTAGACAATATATTCTCTTCTCTGCGATCTGGCCCAGGTAAAACACACTTGCGAATCTACGCTAAGTAGACAATATTATAACTGTTCCTGAAGTGCGAATCTATGCAATTTACATGAGACTATGAATGTGCTAATTAGACAATATATTGTCTTCTCTGCAATCTCCCCGAGGTAACACACATTTACGAATCTACGCTAAATAGACAATATATTAACTTTCCCTGAAGTGCGAATCTATGCAATTTAGATGAGATTATCAAAGTGCTAATTAGACAATATATTCTATTCTCTGCAATCTCGCCGAGGTAAAACACACTTGCGAATCTACGCTAAATAGACAATATATTAACCCCCCTGAAGTGCGAATCTATGCAATTTAGATGAGATTATCAAAGTGCTAATTAGACAATATTTTGTCTGCCCTGCACTCTCGCCGAGGTAAAACTGTTTTGCGAATCTACGCTAAATAGAAAATATATTAACTCTCCATGAAGTGCGAATCCATGCAATTTAGATGAGATTATCAAAGTGCAAATTAGGCAATATATTGCCTTTTCTGCAATCTCGCCGACGTAAAACACATTTGCGAATCTACGCTAAATAGACAATATATTAACTTCCCCCGAAGTGCCAATCTATGCAATTTAGATGAGATTATCAAAGTGCTAATTAGACAATATACTGTCTTCTCTGCAATCTCGCCGAGGTAAGACACATTGGCGAATCTACGCTAAATAGACAATATACATGTATTAACTTTCCCTGAAGTGCGAATCTATGCAATTTAGATGAGATTATCAAAGTGCTAATTAGACGATATATTGTCTGCCCTGCAGTCTCGCCGAGGTAAAACACATTTGCGAATCTACGCTAAATCAAAAATATATTAACTTTCCATGAAGTGCGAATCTATGCAATTTAGATGAGATTATCAAAGTGCTAATTAAACAATATATTGTCTTCTCGGCAATCTCGCCGAGGTAAAACACATTTGCGAATCTACGCTAAATAGACAATATATTAACTTTCCCTGAAGTGCGAATCTATGCATTTAGATGAGATTATCAAAGTGCTAATTAGACAATATATTCTCTTCTCTGCAATCTCACCGAGGTAAAACACTTGCGAATGTACGCTAAATAGACAATATATTAACTCTCCCTGAAGTGCGAATCCGTGCAATTCAGATGAGATTATCAAAGTGCTAATTAGACAATACATTGTCTTCTCTGCAATCTCGCCGAGGTAAAACACATTTGCGAATCTACGCTAAATAGACAATATACTAAATTTCCCTGAAGTGAGAATCGATGCAATTTCGATGAGATTATCAAAGTGCTAATTAGACAATATATTCTCTTCTCTGCAATCTCACCGAGGTAAAACACTTGCGAATCTACGCTAAATAGACAATATATTAACTCTCCCTGAAGTGCGAATCTATGCAATTTAGATGAGATTATCAAAGTGCTAATTAGACAATATATTGTCTTCTCTGCAATCTCGCCGAGGTAAAACACATTAGCGAATCTACCCTAAATAGACAATATATTAACTTTCCCAGAAGTGCGAATCTATGCAATTTAGATGAGATTATCAAAGTGCTAATTAGACAATATATTGTCTGCCCTGCACTCTCGGCGAGGTAAAACTGATTTGCGAATCTACGCTAAATAGAAAATATATTAACTCTCCATGAAGTGCGAATCCATGCAATTTAGATGAGATTGTCAAAGTGCTAATTAGACAATATATTGTCTTCTCTGCAATCTCGCCGAGAAAAAACACATTTGCGAATCTACGCTAAATAGACAATATATTAACTCTCCCTGAAGCGCGAATCTATGCCATTTAGATGAGATTATCAAAGTGCTAATTAGACAATATATTGTCTTCTCTGTAATCTCGATTAGGTAAAACAGATTTGCGAATCTACGCTAAATAGAAAATATATTAACTCTCCATGAAGTGCGAATCTATGCAATTTAGATGAGATTATCAAAGTGCTAATTAGACAATATATTGGCTTCTCTGCAATCTCGCCGAGGTAAAACACATTTGCGAATCTACGCCAAATAGACAATCTATTAACTTTCCCTGAAGTGCGAATCTATGCAATTTAGATGAGATTATCAAAGTGTTAAGCAGACAATATATTCTCTTCTCTGCAATCTCGCCGAGGTAAAACACACTTGCGAATCTACGCTAAATAGACAATATATTAACTCTCCCTGAAGTGCGAATCCGTGCAATTCAGATGAGATTATCAAAGTGCTAATTAGACAATATATTGTCTTCTGTGCAATCTCGCCGACGTAAAACACATTTGCGAATCTACGCTAAATAAGCAATATACTACATTTCCCTGAAGTGCGAATCGATGCAATTTCGATGAGATTATCAAAGTGCTAATTAGACAATATATTCTCTTCTCTGCAATCTCACCGAGGTAAAACACTTGCGAATCTACGCTAAATAGACAATATATTAACCCCCCTGAAGTGCGAATCTATGCAATTTAGATGAGATTATCAAAGTGCTAATTAGACAATATATTCTCTTCTTCCCAATCTCGCCGAGGTAAAACACACTTGCGAATCTACGCTAAATAGACAATATATTAACTCTCCCTGAAGTGCGAATCTATGCAATTTAGATGAGATTATCAAAGTGCTAATTAGACAATATATTGTCTTCTCTGCAATCTCGCCGAGGTAAGACACATTGGCGAATCTACGCTAAATAGACAATATACATGTATTAACTTTCCCTGAAGTGCGAATCTATGCAATTTAGATGAGATTATCAAAGTGCTAATTAGACGATCTATTGTCTGCCCTGCAGTCTCGCCGAGGTAAAACACATTTGCGAATCTACGCTAAATCAAAAATATATTAACTTTCCATGAAGTGCGAATCTATGCAATTTAGATGAGATTATCAAAGTGCTAATTAAACAATATATTGTCTTCTCTGCAATCTCGCCGAGGTAAAACACATTTGCGAATCTACGCTAAATAGACAATATATAAACTTTCCCTGAAGTGCGAATCTATGCATTTAGATGAGATGATCAAAGTGCTAATTAGACAATATATTCTCTTCTCAGCAATCTCACCGAGGTAAAACACTTGCGAATCTACGCTAAATAGACAATATATTAACTCTCCCTGAAGTGCGAATCCGTGCAATTCAGATGAGATTATCAAAGTGCTAATTAGACAATATATTGTCTTCTCTGCAATCTCGCCGACGTAAAACACATTTGCGAATCTACGCTAAATAGACAATATACTAACTTTCCCTGAAGTGCGAATCGATGCAATTTCGATGAGATTATCAAAGTGCTAATTAGACAATATATTCTCTTCTCTGCAATCTCACCGAGGTAAAGCACTTGCGAATCTACGCTAAATAGACAATATATTAACTCTCCCTGAAGTGCGAATCTATGCAATTTAGATGAGATTATCAAAGTGCTAATTAGACAATATATTGTCTTCTCTGCAATCTCGCCGAGGTAAAACACATTAGCGAATCTACCCTAAATAGACAATATATTAACTTTCCCAGAAGTGCGAATCTATGCAATTTAGATGAGATTATCAAAGTGCTAATTAGACAATATATTGTCTGCCCTGTACTCTCGCCGAGGTAAAACTGATTTGCGAATCTACGCTAAATAGAAAATATATTAACTCTCCATGAAGTGCTAATCCATTGAATTTAGATGAGATTGTCAAAGTGCTAATTAGACAATATATTGTCTTCTCTGCAATCTCTCCGAGAAAAAACACATTTGGGAATCTACGCTAAATAGACAATATATTAACTCTCCCTGAAGTGCGAATCTATGCCATTTAGATGAGATTATCAAAGTGCTAATTAGACAATATATTGTCTTCTCTGTAATCTCGATTAGGTAAAACAGATTTGCGAATCTACGCTAAATAGAAAATATATTAACTCTCCATGAAGTGCGAATCTATGCAATTTAGATGAGATTATCAAAGTGCTAATTAGACAATATATTGGCTTCTCTGCAATCTCGCCGAGGTAAAACACATTTGCGAATCTACGCTAAATAGACAATCTATTAACTTTCCCTGAAGTGCGAATCTATGCAATTTAGATGAGATTATCAAAGTGTTAATCAGACGATATATTCTCTTCTCTGCAATCTTGCCGAGGTAAAACACACTTGCGAATCTACGCTAAATAGACAATATATTAACTCTCCCTGAGGTGCGAATCTATGCAATTTAGATGAGATTATCAAAGTGCTAATTAGACAATATATTCTCTTCTCTGCGATCTCGCCCAGGTAAAACACACTTGCGAATCTACGCTAAGTAGACAATATATTAACTCTCCCAGAAGTGCGAATCTATGCAATTTACATGAGACTATCAATGTGCTAATTAGACAATATATTGTCTTCTCTGCAATCTCCCCGAGGTAACACACATTTACGAATCTACGCTAAATAGACAATATATTAACTTTCCCTGAAGTGCGAATCTATGCAATTTAGATGAGATTATCAAAGTGCTAATTAGACAATATATTGTCTGCCCTGCAGTCTCGCCGAGGTAAAACACACTTGCGAATCTATGCTAAATAGAAAATATATTAACTCTCCATGAAGTGCGAATCTATGCAATTTAGATGAGATTATCAAAGTGCTAATTAGACAATATATTGTCTTCTCTGCAATCTCGCCGAGGTAAAACGCGTTTGCGAATCTACGCTAAATAGACAATATATTAACTTTCCCTGAAGTGCGAATCTATGCATTTAGATGAGATTATCAAAGTGCTAATTAGACAATATATTCTCTTCTCTGCAATTTCGCCGAGGTAAAACACACTTGCGAATCTACGCTAAATAGACAATATATTAACTCTCCCTGAAGTGCGAATCTATGCAATTTAGATGAGGTTATCAAAGTGCTAATTAGACAATCTATTGTCTTCTCTGCAATCTCGACGAGGTAAAACACATTTGCGAATCTACGCTAAATAGACAGTATATTAACTTTCCCTGAAGTGCGAATCTATGCAATTTAGATGAGATTATTAAAGTGCTAATTAGACAATATTTTGTCTGCCCTGCACTCTCGCCGAGGTAAAACTGATTTGCGAATCTACGCTAATTAGAAAATATATTAACTCTCCATGAAGTGCGAATCCATGCAATTTTGATGAGATTATCAAAGTGCAAATTAGGCAATATATTGCCTTTTCTGCAATCTCGCCGACGTAAAACACATTTGCGAATCTACGCTAAATAGACAATATATTAACTTCCCCCGAAGTGCCAATCTATGCAATTTAGATGAGATTATCAAAGTGTTAAGCAGACAATATATTCTCTTCTCTGCAATCTCGCCGAGGTAAAACACACTTGCGAATCTACGCTAAATAGAAAATATATTAACTCTCCATGAAGTGCGAATCTATGCAATTTAGATGAGATTATCAAAGTGCTAATTAGACAATATTTTGTCTGCCCTGCACTCTCGCCGAGGTAAAACTGATTTGCGAATCTACGCTAAATAGAAATTATATTAACTCTCCATGAAGTGCGAATCCATGCAATTTAGATGAGATTTTCAAAGTGCAAATTAGGCAATATATTGCTTTTTCTGCAATCTCGCCGACGTAAAACACATTTGCGAATCTACGCTAAATAGACAATATATTAACTTCCCCCGAAGTGCCAATCTATGCAATTTAGATGAGATTATCAAAGTGCTAATTAGACAATATATTCTATTCTCTGCAATCTCGCCGAGGTAAAACACACTTGCGAATCTACGCTAAATAGACAATATATTAACCCCCTGAAGTGCGAATCTATGCAATTTAGATGAGATTATCAAAGTGCTAATTAGACAATATATTGTCTGCCCTGTACTCTCGCCGAGGTAAAACTGATTTGCGAATCTACGCTAAATAGAAAATATATTAACTCTCCATGAAGTGCGAATCCATTGAATTTAGATGAGATTGTCAAAGTGCTAATTAGACAATATATTGTCTTCTCTGCAATCTCGCCGAGAAAAAACACATTTGGGAATCTACGCTAAATAGACAATATATTAACTCTCCCTGAAGTGCGAATCTATGCCATTTAGATGAGATTATCAAAGTGCTAATTAGACAATATATTGTCTTCTCTGTAATCTCGATTAGGTAAAACAGATTTGCGAATCTACGCTAAATAGAAAATATATTAACTCTCCATGAAGTGCGAATCTATGCAATTTAGATGAGATTATCAAAGTGCTAATTAGACAATATATTGGCTTCTCTGCAATCTCGCCGAGGTAAAACACATTTGCGAATCTACGCCAAATAGGCAATCTATTAACTTTCCCTGAAGTGCGAATCTATGCAATTTAGATGAGATTATCAAAGTGTTAAGCAGACAATATATTCTCTTCTCTGCAATCTCGCCGAGATAAAACACACTTGCGAATCTACGCTAAATAGACAATATATTAACTCTCCCTGAAGTGCGAATCTATGCAATTTAGATGAGATTATCAAAGTGCTAATTAGACAATATATTCTCTTCCCTGCGATCTCGCCCAGGTAAAACACACTTGCGAATCTACGCTAAATAGACAATATATTAACTCTCCCTGAAGTGCGAATCTATGCAATTTACATGAGACTATCAATGTGCTAATTAGACAATATATTGTCTTCTCTGCAATCTCCCCGAGGTAACACACATTTACGAATCTACGCTAAATAGACAATATATTAACTTTCCCTGAAGTGCGAATCTATGCAATTTAGATGAGATTATCAAAGTGCTAATTAGACAATATATTGTCTGCCCTGCAGTCTCGCCGAGGTAAAACACACTTGCGAATCTATGCTAAATAGAAAATATATTAACTCTCCATGAAGTGCGAATCTATGCAATTTAGATGAGATTATCAAAGTGCTAATTAGACAATATATTGTCTTCTCTGCAATCTCGCCGAGGTAAAACGCGTTTGCGAATCTACGCTAAATAGACAATATATTAACTTTCCCTGAAGTGCGAATCTATGCATTTAGATGAGATTATCAAAGTGCTAATTAGACAATATATTCTCTTCTCTGCAATTTCGCCGAGGTAAAACACACTTGCGAATCTACGCTAAATAGACAATATATTAACTCTCCCTGAAGTGCGAATCTATGCAATTTAGATGAGGTTATCAAAGTGCTAATTAGACAATCTATTGTCTTCTCTGCAATCTCGACGAGGTAAAACACATTTGCGAATCTACGCTAAATAGACAATATATTAACTTTCCCTGAAGTGCGAATCTATGCAATTTAGATGAGATTATCAAAGTGCTAATTAGACAATATTTTGTCTGCCCTGCACTCTCGCCGAGGTAAAACTGTTTTGCGAATCTACGCTAAATAGAAAATATATTAACTCTCCATGAAGTGCGAATCTATGCAATTTAGATGAGATTATCAAAGTGCTAATTAGACAATATATTGTCTTCTCTGCAATCTCGGCGAGGTAAAACACATTTGCGAATCTACGCTAAATAGACAATATATTAACTTTCCCCGAAGTGCGAATCTATGCAATTTAGATGAGATTATCAAAGTGTTAATCAGACAATATATTCTCTTCTCTGCAATCTCGCCGAGGTAAAACACACTTGCGAATCTACGCTAAATAGAAAATATATTAACTCTCCATGAAGTGCGAATCTATGCAATTTAGATGAGATTATCAAAGTGCTAATTAGACAATATTTTGTCTGCCCTGCACTCTCGCCGAGGTAAAACTGTTTTGCGAATCTACGCTAAATAGAAATTATATTAACTCTCCATGAAGTGCGAATCCATGCAATTTAGATGAGATTTTCAAAGTGCAAATTAGGCAATATATTGCTTTTTCTGCAATCTCGCCGACGTAAAACACATTTGCGAATCTACGCTAAATAGACAATATATTAACTTCCCCCGAAGTGCCAATCTATGCAATTTAGATGAGATTATCAAAGTGCTAATTAGACAATATATTCTATTCTCTGCAATCTCGCCGAGGTAAAACACACTTGCGAATCTACGCTAAATAGACAATATATTAACCCCCTGAAGTGCGAATCTATGCAATTTAGATGAGATTATCAAAGTGCTAATTAGACAATATATTCTCTTCTTCGCAATCTCGCCGAGGTAAAACACATTTGCGAATCTACGCTAAATAGACACTATATTAACTTTCCCTGAAGTGCGAATCTATGCAATTTAGATTTGATTATCAAAGTGCTAATTAGACAATATATTGTCTTCTCTGCAATCTTTCCGAGGTAAAACACTTGCGAATCTACGCTAAATAGACAATATATTAACTTTCCCAGAAGTGCGAATCTATGCAATTTAGATGAGATTATCAAAGTTCTAATTAGACAATATATAGTCTGCCCTGCACTCTCGCCGAGGTAAAACTGATTTGCGAATCTACGCTAAATAGAAAATATATTAACTCTCCATGAAGTGCGAATCCATGCAATTTAGATGAGATTATCAAAGTGCTAATTAGACAATATATTGTCTTCTCTGCAATCTGGCCGAGAAAAAACACATTTGCGAATCTACGCTAAATAGACAATATATTAACTCTCCCTGAAGTGCGAATCTATGCCATTTAGATGAGATTATCAAAGTGCTAATTAGACAATATATTGTCTTCTCTGTAATCTCGATTAGGTAAAATAGATTTGCGAATTTACGCTAAATAGAGAATATATAAACTCTCCATGAAGTGCGAATCTATGCAATTTAGATGAGATTATCAAAGTGCTAATTAGACAATATATTGTCTTCTCTGCAATCTCGCCGAGGTAAAACACATTTGCGAATCTACGCTAAATAGACAATCTATTAACTTTCCCTGAAGTGCGAATCTATGCAATTTAGATGAGATTATCAAAGTGTTAATCAGACGATATATTCTCTTCTCTGCAATCTTGCCGAGGTAAAACACACTTGCGAATCTACGCTAAATAGACAATATATTAACTCTCCCTGAGGTGCGAATCTATGCAATTTAGATGAGATTATCAAAGTGCTAATTAGACAATATATTCTCTTCTCTGCAATCTCGCCGAGGTAAAACACGTTTGCGAATGTACGGTAAATAGACAATATATTAACTTTCCCTGAAGTGCGAATCTATGCAATTTACATGAGACTATCAATGTGCTAATTAGACAATATATTGTCTTCTCTGCAATCTCCCCGAGGTAACACACATTTACGAGTCTACGCTAAATAGACAATATATTACCTTTCCCTGAAGTGCGAATCTATGCAATTTAGATGAGATTCTCAAAGTTCAATTAGACAATATATTGTCTGCCCTGCAGTCTCGCCGAGGTAAAACACACTTGCGAATCTATGCTAAATAGAAAATATATTAACACTCCATGAAGTGCGAATCTATGCAACTTAGATGAAATTATCAAAGTGCTAATTAGACAATATATTGTCTTCTCTGCAATCTCGCCGAGGTAAAACACATTTGCGAATCTACGCAAAATAGACAATATATTAACTTTCCCTGAAGTGCGAATCTATGCATTTAGATGAGATTATCAAAGTGCTAATTAGACAATATGTTCTCTTCTCTGCAATTTCGCCGAGGTAAAACACACTTGCGAATCTACGCTAAATAGACAATATATTAACTCTCCCTGAAGTGCGAATCTATGCAATTTATATGAGGTTATCAAAGTGCTAATTAGACAATCTATTGTCTTCTCTGCAATCTCGCCGAGGTAAAACACATTTGCGAATCTACGCTAAATAGACAATATATTAACTTTCCCTGAAGTGCGAATCTATGCAATTTAGATGAGATTATTAAAGTGCTAATTAGACAATATTTTGTCTGCTCTGCACTCTCGCCGAGGTAAAACTGATTTGCGAATTTAGGCTAAATAGAAAATATATTAACTCTCCATGAAATGGGAATCCATGCAATTTAGATGAGATTGTCAAAGTGCAAATTAGGCAATATATTGCCTTTTCTGCAATCTCGCCGACGTAAAACACATTTGCGAATCTACGCTAAATAGACAATATATTAACTTCCCCTGAAGTGCGAATCTATGCAATTTAGATGAGATTATCAAAGTGCTAATTAGACAATATGTTCTCTTCTTCCCAATCTCGCCGAGGTAAAACACACTTGCGAATCTACGCTAAATAGATAATATATTAACTCTCCCTGAAGTGAGAATCTATGCAATTTGGATGAGATTATCAAAGTGCTAATTAGACAATATATTGTCTTCTCTGCAATCTCGCCGAGGTAAGATACATTGGCGAATCTACGCTAAATAGACAATATACATGTATTAACTTTCCCTGTAGTGCGAATCTATGCAAGTTAGATGAGATGATCAAAGTGCTAATTAGACGATATATTGTCTGCCCTGCAGTCTCGCCGAGGTAAAACACATTTGCGAATCTACGCTAAATCAAAAATATATTAACTTTCCATGAAGTGCGAATCTATGCAATTTAGATGAGATTACCAAAGTGCTAATTAAACAATATATTGTCTTCTCGGCAATCTCGCCGAGGTAAAACACATTTGCGAATCTACGCTAAATAGACAATATATTAACTTTCCCTGAAGTGCGAATCTATGCATTTAGATGAGATGATCAAAGTGCTAATTAGACAATATATTCTCTTCTCAGCAATCTCACCGAGGTAAAACACTTGCGAATCTACGCTAAATAGACAATATATTAACTCTCCCTGAAGTGCGAATCCGTGCAATTCAGATGAGATTATCAAAGTGCTAATTAGACAATATATTGTCTTCTCTGCAATCTCGCCGACGTAAAACACATTTGCGAATCTACGCTAAATAGACAATATATTAACTTTCCCTGAAGTGCGAATCGATGCAATTTAGATGAGATTATCAAAGTGCTAATTAGACAATATATTGTCTGCCCTGCAGTCCCGCCGAGGTAAAACACACTTGCGAATCTACGCTAAATAGAAAATATATTATCTCTCCATGAAGTGCGAATATATGCAATTTAGATGAAGCAGCAGGGAGGGTGAGCGGACTTTTTGTGGGGGAGGTGTGGGGGAGCAGGGAGCTTCCCAAGGGACACTAATGTGTGGGGGAGGTGTGGGGGAGCGGGGAGCTTCCCAAGGGGGCGGGGAGTAGGTAAGGGGGGAGCACAGGGAGGGGGAGCGGGGGGGACTCTGCCGCGGATGCTGGGCGCATACTCTGTAGAGCCTCGGGACGGCCCACCACCCTTGCCGGCCCAGGCTCTACGCCGCAACCACCTATTAAACATACAGAATCGATGGGGATACCAGTAACGGCTTTAAACATCATCTTATATAGACACACACTTACAGCGACCCGTCCACATCTTTCCAGCGGAATGTCGGAGACCTGCCTACACTCTTCTACCTGCGGGACGGAAACCCGTCCACACTCTTCCTGTGGAATGATGGAGACCTGTCCACGGCTTTCCAGCGGAATGTCGAAGACCCAAGCGTTTCGCATTCTACGGTATGCATCCAAGGTGAATTCATTCATGGATTACCGTGCCGTGGTACAGGCTATGTATGAAGATGGCGACAACAACGAGGGGCGACGGGAGATCCTACATGCGTTCACAGATGCAGTCCTTAACAAAGTGGATTTGCGAGAGAAGGAACCCATCTCCCACTACTACTGGACATTATCAGCCACCCAGGATTCCCAGGCCATGGCCCGCGAACATTCACGACGGAATCAGCAATGGCTGGTAGGCGCAGCCATAGCCTATGCCCTACTAATAATGAATCTGTAGTAGTAATAACTTAGACTACTACAGGTCGCCGCGCCCTCCCACCATCGCCGTCCACATACCAGGTTTAGTAAAAACTAACAGCCAGCCGGGCCGGCCCAGGCTCTACGCCGCAACCACCTATTAAACATACAGAATTGATGGAGATACCAGAGGTACGATGAAGGGTAAACACACATGTCAGTGGCTTACATTGAGCTCCACGGAGCTCTGTGGTCGGAGTTGCCTGGGGGATCACTGTAAGGTCCACCTTGCTCGGCTCCGAAGGGGCGGTGGCACAAAGCCCTGCTTCAGGTGCGGGGTAGGTGTTTTAAACCGCCTCTCACTGTGCCGAGGCTGCGGATATGTTAAAGAAACGGTTAAGGCCTGGCGGCAGAAGCAAAGGGTCTTTCAGGCCGAGTTTCGACGCCTGGCTAAGATAGACCCCTGGCGGCAGAAGGAAAGTGTCTTTCAGGCCGAGTTTCGACGCCTGGCTAAGATAGACCCCATGTAAATTCCATTTAGAGATATGTTATCACCTAGTATACCCGAGTCGACGCCTGGCTAAGACCCCATGTAAATTCCATTTAGAGATATGTTATCACCTAGTATACCCTAGTATACCCTAGTATACCCTACAGATGAAGACAGTCAAAGAGCTCCGCGCATTAGCAAAGCAATATGGTCTGCCTTCCACGGGTAACAAACCCGACCTCATTAGGGCGATCGCTGAGGCCCACGCCGCCGAGTTTCTAAAGAGAGTCGTTCGAGCGCGTAAAACTGGAAGGCTTTCCGCCCTTCGAGGTGATATGGAAGACTTCCGTAAGAAAGGACAGCGCGCCCGTGAGCTGCGGCAACTCGACGACGAGGTCACGGCCTCGCTGCGAGCCAGAGCCTATGCGCAGCGGGTGCAAAAGAAACCTACCGAGCGGCTCCCGCACCTGCGGCGAATCACGGAAAGAGGTCTAGGAGGAAGCGGCCCAAGTCTCTAGCCAGTCGGATCGGCCGGGAAGGTCCTGAGATTCTTGCAAAAATGCCAGCCCCCGAAAGGCCATTCCTCGACCTGGACACTCAGGTTCCTCCCCCGGTGCAGCTCCCGGCCGACGAGCGGTGGGTTGACATAATTATTGACGCCAAAGACGAATTCGAAGTCGACGGCGCCACAGCGGTCTTCTCTACATGGTGCGTTATGGAGCCGCCGGGCATCGACGACGTGGACGCCATTATGACAGACGAGAGAGCAGCAAGGCTCCTCAGGGCCCTACCTGGGGATGAATATATCATGAGGATAAAGTTCCTGCGTCGTCTAGATGAGATGCGGTGGGTCGTGGAAGACAAGTTCGACCCAGTGAGGACTGAGAGAAAGAAGGGACAGGATGTGATCGTGCTCACCCGAATCACTGCGCCCGGTGTTCTGACCGGCATCGACAAGGTCTACTACAATAATGCCTACCCTGTCACTGCAGTCGTTTACGGCCTCTATCCGCTCAGAGAGCCAGATCCTGCTAATTTGGCCCCGATGAGAGATGGCGACCTCAACTGCGTTGCGCAAAGAGTGGTGGAGCATTTCGAAGGTGCCCTCAGGGGTCAGGGCCTTACCACCACGAGAAGGCAGAAAATACAGGAGTGGGAGGTGAGGGTCCATGACAGAGGCGCCACGGTCGAGGACGTTGCAGGGCTTGAGAAGGTCCTCAAACGTGCAATTATCCTGCGGGACATTGCTGGCGAGGACGTCTACAACAGCGGCAAATATGGTAGAGGTTACCATCTGCCCATAGAACTTATCTGTCACAACGGTCACGCCTGGTCCAAAGACCTGCACTTTCCCGCTACCAGACAGGTCTACATCTACGAGGGCGATGTCTGGGAAGCAATCAGAGATGCCACTCAGGATGAGCCACTAGCTGTCTGGCTTCTCGGCGGTGGAGATAAACAGCTCAACGTCGACCAGTTTGTGCTCCAAGCCGGTCGCACCTTCCGAACGCAGGAGGCCCACCGTTTACTCCAAGAAGCCTGTGCCATATTGGGCGACGAGGCCCTGGCCGACCGGGCCTTCGGCGTGAACCACGCAGCCAGCATCATGCCAAAAGAGCACAACGGCTGGAAGCCGACCCCGTCCGGCCTCCTCGACGACATCCAGAAGGCCTGTGTGGAACACGGCCATGGCGGGCTGTGGAATGCAATGGACTACGATACGAGGGACATCGTCAGCATTGACATGAAAGCCTGTTACCCCGCCAGCTTCCGAGGAAAAGGTGAGGCTAAGCCATATTTCGAGCGGTTTGGGCACCCCACCCACCGCATGACCCGTGTTTCGATTAACGGCCCCCTTCCTCAGGATATCGGCACCGGCTTTGCCGAGGTCCAGGAATGGGAGTTCGAAGAAAAGTCCACCCCGTCATCCCTGCCTGGTTCGGAAGGCATTTCGCAGAGCAGGGCTGGGCCCCAACGCCCCTGCTTGCCTTTCTTACAGAGTCTGGTCTCCTGAAAAACCTCAAGGTCTGTGAAGCTATCATCGCATTCAAGAAACAAACTGAGGTCTGGCTTCCAAAGGACCGCGACCAGGGCTGCAGCATTATCGGAAAGTTCACACAGGGTAGCAACGCCGATGGCAAAAGACTAACCCGGAGGCTTGTGACCGACCAGGGTGAGCTGGACTTCCTCGTGAGAGACACCCGCCGAAGCGGCACCCTGGTTGGCGCGCCCAAAAGATGTCCATTAGGCCACATTCTAACATATTACGACGGCTCGCAGCCCCAGTACACCCACTTGAGGGCCAGCATGCTTGCCTATGCCCATATAAACCTCGTCGCTATGCTGCAGCGTTTCGAACCCGAGGAGGCTGTCCGGGTGGCCACCGACAGCCTCTATATCCAGAAGACCGCGCTGCACAAGCTCGGGGGTGTCGCCCCTAAACACCCCCGAGTAGCCCCTAAACACTGTGACTGTGGATCGGAATTGTGCCCATGTTGTCTGCTCGATGAGCCATACTTTCCACCAGTATCCCCAGCCCAGTGGCGCGACAAGGGTGAGCAGCTGTACATGCCACGGGAACACGCTGCATACCTCCCCAAGATAGAGTATATAAGGCAACGGAAAAACCTCCCACCCAGCACCGCGCCACACTACGATGACCCCTTGACTCGACACCGGCTGAGCTACCTCAACGGCGGAGGGGGTAGCGGAAAAACCACGAGAGCAATCGAGCTCTTCCGGGCGAGAGACCCACTGGTGTTCACCCCGACCCACCGCCTCGCGAAGGAGATGAGAGGCAGAGACGTCAAAGCCCTAAAAAATCGCATCCGCCTCAAGACTAACAAGGTCCAGTGCCAGGAGATGCGAAAGGCACTCCCGTGTTGCCTAGGGTGGGACCGGTTTGTGGAGCGGTGGAGGCCTGAGGACCTTATCCTAACCAGCCGCCAGACGGTCCGAGACCGGGCTCAGGAGCTGTTGCTCCAGAGACACAAGGAAAAATTCCCAGAAGCCCCTGTACCGCTGCTATACCACCCCAAAGACAGCAGGAAACAGAATATAATGGTCACCATACCAGGCACAGATCGAAAAGAAGAGCTCGTCCTCAATGACGTCGAATATGTCACAAAAGGAGGCTGTGGAGGGGGCGATACAATCTGATGACTGGCGCCTCGGCTATGTGCTGACAGTACATTCTTCGCAAGGTCTCACCATCCACAATCCGCAGAAGGTCTGGATCATCGACGACTATCTCCAGTGGTCCAACCTAGTATACCTGGCCGTGTCCCGTGTGGAGTATACGCACCAGCTAGAACGGGTAACCTGTCCACCAGTAAAGGGTACTGAGGTCAGGCAACCCACAGAGCACGACATTAGGAAGGCCATCCAGAAGAAGCTTGTGTCCTACAAGCGCCAGGACCATGCTAAAAACCATGGTTTCAATCTCAAGGTGGACTACGTCCTGCGGCTCAAAGAGAGCCAAGAGAATCGCTGCGCTGCGTGCAGTATCGAAATGCTCTGGGCCTACGAACCCAAAGACACGCAGCAGTTCAGTGTAGACAGGCTGGATAACAGCAAGGGGCACTGCAAGGGAAATGTGCGCCTCTGTTGCCTAGAGTGCAACCGAAAACGAGGGGGTGAGGTACTCAGCGAGCAAGCACGCCATCCGGCGGCAGCTGGGTATCAGGAGGCACCGCAAGGAGCTCTTTCCGGACAAACCCACGAGCAGGACCATCTTGCAGATAATACAGGACAGGCTCATCAGGCTTCGAGACCGAGCGTCCAAGTCGGTACACCTGGAGGGACCACACTGGATCAGTCGCACGGCGTCTTCCACCCTCCAGCTCGCCATCCTGGTATAGGTACCGAACGCCAACACCAGAGGGAAGCTTTTCCTCTTTGAGACCAATGGGGCGACCAGCAACAACAGAAGAAGGCTTTTGTGTCACAGCCACCAGCTTGATGGCATCCTTAGGCTTCTTACCGGTGAGGCGGGTCACTTCTCCGTTCAGGGCCCTAACGACGGCAGGCAGTCGAGCCACCCACTTCGTTGAACGCGCCCCCGACGGAAGTCGCATCTCCTGGGCGTATTGGTGCCCAAACAACCGCTCAGCCAGGGTCCGGTTAAAGCGCTCCACGATCCCCTGGTCTCGATGAATGTCCACACGACCGCGTCTGACAGAAACGTCATGCTTGGCCAGTAGCTGGCTCACCGCGCCCATAAACTCGCGCCCAGGGTCAACCTGATGAAGCTTCGGCCAGCTAAGAGGGCTCCGCTTGTAGATGCGGGAGAGAGCGTCAGCGACCTCTTTGGCTTCTTTTGTGGCCAGAGGCTCGGCCTCCTTGTAGCGCGATGCAACATCTACAAGCGTGAGCGCATACTTGTAGGTTTTGCGACCACGGGGGAAGCGGTCGTGTGGTAGAAAGAGCAGGTCGGCTTGATGAACCTCGTTCGGCATCTTCACACCAAAACGCGGGCGTGGAACATGGCGAGGGCGCGGAAGATAAATCTGCCAAATGGCCTACTTCTTGAGCCATATTCGGGCCATATCTTCGGAGACCCTGGCTGCTGCGGCGAGGTTCTTGATAGCCGCTAGCCCCTTCCAGTAACCGCTCGGGCTGTAGTAGTGCCCCGCGAGGCGTTGGGATAGCTTTTTCGTTTCACGACCCATTGTAGCTGCTGTCGTGCCGACATTCCAAGAGGTGAAAGTCTCTATATTGCTAGTGTGCGTGGCAACTGGCCTTGTGCACACAAGATGGGCTCTACTAGGCTACAAGCCTACCTTATAGGCTACGAGCCCCGTCACGCCCATTCCTAGAATGACAAAGGCGATCTCCCGGTCTTTTTGGTTACCTGAAGGTACGTACATGTCTGAAAGACGTGGCTCTGGGCCGAGAGGGTCAAGTATTTTGCCCGTGACTTGTGAGTACTCGCGGATTGCGGCATCGACGTCATGGAATGTGCGAACGGCGTGTCCCTGTAGTCGGAGCTCTTCGTTTATCCAGTCAAGCCTTTCGGTTCGCTTTTTTGTCCATGCATCCCGTGTAGCCTGGAGCTGTTCTATAGCCTTGTCATGACGTTTGCGCTCTTCGTCAAGACCCGAACTTCGAAACATTGAAAAGAGGTAATTCGACCCACTGAAGGCAAGAGCATTGACCAGAGCTCCACCCAATAGCAAGGCAATCGAGGCCATGTTTTGTACGCTGTTCCCGCTGGTGCGGCTACTGTTATTGCCTGGCTGACATCTTCATTATTGCATACGGAAAGGATCCTTTAAATGCTCGGCCCCTGTAGCTTCGGTCGGGACGACTGGCGTCAGGCGCGCTGCCGCTCGACGATCGATTGGTTCTCTCACAAGCGGCGATCCTGAAAGTGCACGCGAGCGCAACCTGTATCCCACGAGCAGAGCCCCTGCAATTCCTAGACTGCATAGTATATAAGGAGCCCACTGTGGTCCAGCACTCCGTGAGTTTTCGACGGTCGGTTCGGTGTTAGTGGTGGTCGTCTCGGCAGCCTGTGCCATCCCTGTGGGAGCAAGACGTTCCTTGATCTCCCTGAGCTCCATCTTCAGTCGTTCTTGTTTGGCCTTTCGCGCGGCAGCGCCCTTTCGTCCCGCTTCCACCTTTTTAGGGTTCTTTTTATCAGGCGCTGTCCCTTCCTGACTGAGGGTCTGTCGAGTCACTGTCACCGGTGGCTGATTCGCTTGTGGTTCCAGTACCTCCGTCATCATCGAACGTAGACGCATATGTCCTGGGGCATGTGTGTCCAAGTTGGCAGTGTTTAACAGTGGTAAGGAATGTGGTCAGGGGTGCTAAGAGCATTCCAAAGCGGTGGTATAGCTGACAGGTAGCATTGCTTAGCGCATGCTCAACGAAGGGATCATCTTCTAGGTCAGCAACGAGCTTTGACTGATTTTCAGATGGAATGGGGAGCAAAGAGCTGGCTGCCATGGCATAGAGCTGAAGTGCAGCTGTCCCCAAGGTCTTGGTCATCTTAGCTCCCAAGCACGCTTCATAGCGAGCATACAGCTTGTCAACTTCTCCATCGTCCAGGCTTTCGACCTGGTTCGGTGTAATGACCCTCCCCATGTACTCCTTGGCCTGTCCTCCGGCGGCCAACGCTGCTAGTCTTTCGCGTTTACTAGCAATAGTGATCCCGTCGGCTCCTACGGAGCTAGATCGAGACCTTGCGGCTCCGGCTGCCGCGCCGTCGTGGCAACTAGATGTAGCCGCCTTGGCTGCACGACCGCCGGCCTTTTCTTCCAACATCTCGTCAATAATCTCATCGCAATCCATGTTTGCTACGTGCGTGGCCCGTATCACTTGCGCGTACCGCTGGCAAAGGTTGATACTATGACTTACGTATCTCTTCAACTTAGTATATTCGTAGATGATATACACAAAGGCTCCGAGAGTAAGAATCTGGCAAAGCAGTAGCACTTCCCACATTACGACCATATATGCAGCCGGCTGGTCAGTTTTTAACAGGAGTTTTGCATGTTTTGTCTCTGCCAGCAGCGCCCTAGTTTTGAGTCGCCCATCTCTTGTTGGAATAACATCGTTCTCGCGGAGGCACTCTTCAAAAGAATCGCGGTCCTTACAGTGAAACAGGGCGCACCATCGCGTCTGCTCTCGTAGATCCTTCAAGACCGAGTTGTACTTCTGGGTCAGCACCCAAACGCTCTGCTCTGTGTGGCGGCCACTGAAGGCTAGCTCAGACAGCCTGTCTTTCTTTTTGGTTAGAGCCTTGCTTGCGGCACAGTCATCAATGATGTACAAAGTGTGTTCTCCGGCAAATAGGCGATAGAATGCTCGCAGATAGTCGTGGAGACGCTCGCCGGGGTCGACTATGTAGATCTCTGGGTCAGCCCAGACCCAATGTCGGGCTAGGTAGGTGCTGTTGTAGCGAATCGTGGGATAAAGGATGACGGTGTGCTCAAAGACACCACGGAAGTGGCCTTCGAGCAGGTCAAGGGCGAAAACAGTTTTACCACACCCTGTCTGGCCACATATAATAGCGGAGTGGGGGTCTTTGGGAAGCAGCGGGGCTGCGCCATTAATTGAGCACTTCTTTGAGTCGGCCATCCTCGATATTCATTTGTGCATCCATGACGATGTACA
Organism: Hanleya hanleyi; assembly: GCA_036873755.1. Taxonomy (NCBI): domain Eukaryota; kingdom Metazoa; phylum Mollusca; class Polyplacophora; order Lepidopleurida; family Hanleyidae; genus Hanleya; species Hanleya hanleyi. The sequence continues at coordinate 1,461 of JAVTVY010018842.1, read as the reverse complement.
GATAAACGTTCAATGCGCCGGCCGCCTCTGCTTCCTTTGTGATCTGGATGGTGATGCCCTCGCTGGTATTCACCACTCTTCGGCCGCTCCCATGTAGTCCGTCATCGTCCGTGGCTCGCAGATCCAGCCATAGTGCATATTTTGTGGTCAGGAACTCCCCCAGGGAGACGTCTGCCAGACCCAGGTCTTTTGCGACCATTGCAACCTCGGATTGACGTTTACTACCGGCTGCGAACTCTTTCTTGGTCTCATCCCACAGCTGGTGCGCTCTCAGTCCTTGACTGTACAGCTGATTCGGCACCCCCTCGATGCACACCTCTACCTTCGTGATGAGCGGATTATAGAAGTCCTCAGTGTCGCGATTCCAGGGGGCAGGTTCTTCGAACAGCATAAGAATGCCCTTCATGCTGCGAGCGGGCACGTTCAGGTTGATGTTCCAGAGAGTGTCAGACTTGTTACGTGTCAGTTTGCGGTGACGGAGCACCCTGTCGTAGAGGATGGCTAGGCGTCCTGCATACTGGGTTCGGATCAATCTAGCGAGATCATTCTGCGTGACCATTTCGAACTCCAGGCAGATGTTTTCAATATTGTAACTGGCAGCTTCATCATCCTCTGCGACGATCACGCGACTGTAGTCGTTGAATGTCAGTTCGTACTCCAGACGATCACCAAGCGCACTTTGGTAGAAAGGCATGTGGCTGTTCAGCAACTCGAAGTCAAGCGGGACAAAGAAGCGGTTGCCGTATGCCCGCGCTATGGCTTTATCTGTTTTCTTGTTTTCAGCATCGCCGGCACCAACCCGAAGCTTTGTCGTGTTCTGGGTTCTGCCAGTATCTATACCCTGGTAGGCTGCATTATCGCGCTCGTTGGATGTTTTCCACAGGTCGCGATAGGAGTAGTATACGTCGGAGTCGTCAATGCTCATAACCTCATTGCCGCTGATTTTGATTGTTGTCTTCCTTATGATTGCGCGGCCCAAATTCTGAACCACGGTTCGATTCACGTCGGATGATTTCAGCTCGATGTTGAAGGCGAGGCGGGCGGTCCCCGGAACGATAACATCGTTCGTTCCGAGATTGGGAAAGCGCACCAGTAGCTGTTGGTTCTGATCGATAGTGCTGGGGTTGTTTGTGATCACAACTGCCTGGCGAACCCCCTTGATCCCAAGTGGCTCGCGAAGTCTGCGGTAGGGATTAAGCTTGCGACCGTATTGTGAAGAAGCCATCTTGTTGAAGTGATAAGCTGTGTCTATTCAATATGGCGGACTATTCAATATGGCGGACTATGATGTTGATACCGGCCGTCTCGACGAGACAGAAACGAGGAGGGACGAGGAAACGGACGATGTCGATTTGTCAACAGACAAAGTGGGCCCTTCGGACGCGCAAGCGCAGGAAGGTGAGCGCCCTGTCTCTCTTCAGCGAGAGATAGTCCAGACAGCTGTCGATGACTACTACAACT
>JAVTVY010018840.1:0-75453 GCA_036873755.1 Hanleya hanleyi | reverse complement strand
GACCAGACAAGAGCAGCCGAAAATACATCTAACGGACAAGAAGGAATATAACAGATGCAGCGCCAAATGGCGGCCTCTGATTGGACAAGAGTTTTCTTGAGTTGTAAACATACCCAGCGTGGGTATGATGTAACATTGGGGAAAATAAACTATATGAAAAAAACTTCTTGTTGTTGTTGTTCTCTCATGTGTCATCCTTGTTGTTGTTGTTCTCTCTCTCCGGTCTATATCATGGCGTCAAGGCGTTATGTTAGAGCGTTAAGGCGTAACTACGACCGTTGACGGGCGTCACTGCATTTCGAAGAATTAGTGACAATTCCATGGAATATCTAGAAAATCAGAACTTCTGAGCTATTTCACCAGGGCGTTGAAGCGTTAAGCTTGGCGTTGGCGGGCGTTGCTACAAGATGACACCTCACACGACGCATTCGGACCAAGGATGGTCCATCTCTACACCAAATACCTTCCTTCACTGCCCCAAAATGTGCACTTTCGCTACTACTCGTCCTGATGACGTCACCGATAACGCCACAAATGACGTGGACAGCCCGCAAATCGGGGTCTACACCCCGAGAGCTACAAAAGGACAGCCCGCACGACGCATTCGGACCAAGGATGGTCCATCTCGACACCAAAAACCTTCCTGCACTGCCCCAAAGTGGTCACTTTACTTTCTACAACCAACTGCGCATGCGCAGATTGACGCGACTTGCACATAAAAACACGTCATTCTGACTCTACCCCACACAAGCTTCACTTTGACATCTTCCCATTCGGACCCATAGCGGTCCATCTCTACCCCAAACACACACCCACATACCCCCCAAAATGCCTGCTTTCCATACTACGGCCAGACTGCGCATGCGTAGAATCTTGAAAACGGACGAACCATTAGTTCAGTCGGATGCTCCTCTACGAGAGCTTCAAAATAAGACCCCATACGACACCATAGGATCATTAGGGGCTCACCTAGACCCCAAAACGTCCACCCAGTATGGGCCTATACCCCCATAGCCAGTATGGAGCTATATGGACCTACCCAGGCCTCGGTGAACTTTTTCCAAAAATTTCACCGTTTCGCTTCGAAACCCTTCCCATCGTGTTCTAAATGACGAGACGTGAAAAACAAATCCAAACAACCCATATCACAATGAACGTGTGTGAATTTCCCAGGTTGAACCTATACCCCCATATAGCCAGTATGGAGCTATATGGACCTACACAGGCCTCGGTGATCTTTCGAAAAATTTCACCGTTTCGCTCGGGGACCCTTCCCATCGTGTTCTAAATGACGAGACGAGAAAAAGAAATCCAAGCAACCCATATCACAATGAACTTGTGTGAATTTCCCTAGTAACACCCACGAAAAAAAAATTGACCACCCCTCCCCTCCATATAGCCAGTATGAGCCTATATAGAGACCTCGGTGACTTTTCCCAAAATTTCACCGATTCGCTCCGGGACCCCTCCCATTGTGTTTTTCTCGGCGAGACGAGAAAAACGAGACCCCACAACCCATAGTAACACCCACAAAAAAACATTGACCACCCCTCCCCCCATATAGCCGGTATGAGCCTATATACAGACCTCGGTGACTTTTCCCAAAAATTTCACCGCTTCGCTCTGGGACCCCTCCCATTGTGTTTTTCTCGGCGAGACGAGAAAAACGAGACCCCACAACCCATAGTAACACCCACACAAAAATTGACCACCCCTCCCCCATATAGCCAGTATGGAGCTTTATCCATACAGGCATTTCCCCGTATATTGTATATTGTACGAGTCCGTGTTCCGTTTTTTATTTATTTATATCGATATTCGCCCTTTGGGATAAGGTTGATAGGGGTTTTCCTCTATTGTAGGGGTAAAGTCCGATTTTTATATTTTCGAGATAAATCCTCATTTTACATACACCCACCCATGACTTGCAAAATCCTTCAGTAGGGACCCCAAGTCCCCAACTAAAATGAATGGACGGCATACAAGACCGTACATGCACTCCTAATCACGTGACCGCCGCATGATGGAAAAACCCCAGATACAAGTCTGTACATCCATTCCATTATGCATTCCTATCATTCAATATTTTGTAGAAATAAAGTCCATGTTCCGCTTTTTATATTTTCGGGGGGACAATCCACAATTTACATACACCCACCCTGCCTCTCTCAGCAGGCCCCGATCAGCCCGGGCCCGATATTACCCCTTTTGGATAGGGTTGATAGGGGTTTTCCCTATTTTAGGGTAAAGTCCGTGTTCCGCTTGTTATAGTTTCGGGGACAAATCCTCATTTTACATGCATCCACCCATGCACCCAGACCCCGATAAGCCCAGGGGACCGATATTAGCCCTTTGGGATAGGGTTGATAGGAGTTTTCTCCAAGTTTAGGGTAAAGTCCGTGTTTCGCTTTTTATATTTTCGGGACAAATCCTAAATTTACATACACCCACTCCCCCCACCCTACCTCTCTCAGCAGGTCCCGATAAGCCAGGGACCGATATTAGCCCTTTGGGATAGAGTTGATAAGAGTTTTCCCTTATTGTAGGGGTAAAGTCCGTGTTCCGCTTTTTATATTTTCGGGACAAATCCTGAATTTACATACATCCACCCATGACTGAATGGCCCTGGAGGAGCGCTTCACTTTGACACCTCACTCGACCCAATCAGTTCACTAGGGGCCCCTCTCGCCCCTGAAGATTGCCAAACATTCTCACGAAAACCCACGTATTTGGGACTACTTTCTGTCTGCGGAGGCAGACCGCATCACCGCCAAACCGCATCACCATAACTTTATCATCATTTAGTTATTAGTCGGTAATATATTCTGTTACAGCAAGACAATTCTAATTTTGATCAAGCTGAAACTTGGCAATTCCCGACGAACAAATATCATTTGCCACATTCATATATAGTCATCATTCAGTGTGTATCACACCGATTTAGGATCAGATAACATTTCGTTGTTCTCCATTATACTTGCATTTTCTGCCATTTTTGAATGAGGGCCATGAGTCGTTGGAGTTCGGCCCACCACCAGACCTTTTTTTCGAAATAAACTTTTATGGATACCCTTTTTAGTTTGATCACCTATTCTCTTTGTATTTTTGTACTTAATCCAGTTTTTGATCGATTTGATCTCAAGGCAACAGATTTTTTCGATTGCTCTTCTTATAAATAGACTTTCTTAATTGTGTATTCATATAAGTAGGAGTGGGGCCCTTAATCATTTTGTCAACCGCCGCAACGCGCCGTGTCCGTTGATGTCCGTTCAAATTTTTCGCAAGCGATAACTTCCAAACGCTTTGTCGGATTCTTCCGAAATGTGAGAAGACGTCGATTGATATTGCGTTACAGCAAGATCCGCCTGAAGGTGGCGCCACTGCGTTTTGTTTCAACTTTATGCGCATGTCTGTTCATGCCCGTTCCTGTCCGTGCGAATTCTCGCAAACAATAACTTTGAAACGCGTTGCCAGGTTCCTCCACAATTCGGCATATGCATTCCTTGCGACAAGACGCCGATTGGCATTGCGTTCCCAGCCGCAACGCGATCGGGGCACTTTAAAATAGGTCTCGCTTCTTCCTGCCCGTTGATGTCCATTCAAATTCTTCGCAAGCGAAAATTTCCAAACGCTTTGTCAACTTTCTCCGAAATTTGGCGTATGCATTCCTTGCGACAAGACGTCGATTGGTTTCGCGTCTCAGCAAGCCCCGCTTGAAGGTGGTCCTACTGGATTTTGTTTCAACCTTTTTTGGGTGTCCGTTCAAATTCTTCGCAAGCGATAACTTTCGAATGTTTTGTCGGATTTCTCCGAAATTTGTCATATGCATTTCTTCCGACAAGATGTCGATTGGTATTGCGTTACAGGAAGATCCGACTGAAGGTGGCGCCACCGGGTTTTGCTCTAACCTTCTGTGAATGTCCGTTTGTATTCATTCCTGTCGGTGCGAATTCTCGCAAGCAATAACTTAGAAATGCGTTGTCGGGATCCTCTCAGATTTGGTATACACATACCATGAAATGAAATTACGTTTCGCCCACTTGCGTCAACCGGTGGCCTCACCTGGTGACAGAATCCGAAATTTGTTCCCGGGCAATAACTTGAGAATTGCTGCTCCCAATCTTCTCAAATTCTGTATTCATATGCCATAAGATGTCGCTTGGGATTGTGTTTCGCCCACTTTCGCCTACAGGTGGCACCACCTGGTGGCAAAAACTAAATTTGGTTTCCGGGCAAGGAATTGAGGACCATTCTCGGATTCTACTCAAGTTTGGTATACAGATGCCATGCCATGAGGTGTCCCTTGGTGGTAAAATCCAAGTACCTGGCGGTAAATCAAATTTGCAGATAATATGCCATGAGTTGTCGCTTGGGGTTGCATCTTGTCCACTGGCGCAAAATCTAAATTTGATTACGGGCTATCATGTAAGCATGCTTGCGAACATATATAACAAAGAATCCCAACCACTATCATACCAGCTAATGCCTCATGAGTAGCAGTTGCCTCTCTCATGTATATCCGCCGAGACCAACATCGGTGGGGGACCTATATAGCATCCTCTGGCTACCTGCTTGGTAGTCTTCAGAGGGGCATGTTCATCCATTACCTCATTAAAGCTGACATGACCTTATTTAATGCACGAATGGTAATGAAAAAAAAAATATTCACAGATTATAGCCTCCGTTGAATAATACCCGCCGGAACTCATCCATATGAAAGTGCCGACTTTACGACGCCATTCTGCCAACTTCTCATCCGAGTACAGCTGCCTCCACCGCATATATAAAGCCGGAGTCGACCGAGGACTTGCCAGTCTGAACTGACACTCTCACTGTGCACATCATATTCATGCTGTCGTTGTTGTTACCAACCCAAATTCGAGTATCATATTATAGTATAACACATTAATTCGCACACAATGGAAATATATCTTGAAAAAACAGCGTAATATAATTAGGGATATGACTATTCAAATACGATTCAGACATACCGGTGGTTTTCTTCCTCGAAACATGGATCACCTGTCTTTAGGCTCCATGCTCAAAACAAAGACACTTGTTTATCCCGTCACAGACTTCTCCAGCATTGTATCTCAATTTACCTCCCTCGCCAAAGAGGGGTCACGAAGGGGCAACTGTTCATTCTATTTCATGATTATTGAGGCTCGATATGGTGCACTTCGATTGCGCTGTGAATTTAGCTTTCTGACACCGACTTCAAAATTACTGTAATTCGCAAAGTTCATTCCAAAGTAAGAATTGTTATATTTTATGTCTACTAATCAGGTCTGCCCGTACTCAATTGCAAATTTCCAAAGACGGAGGTAAAAAGTGAAAGGGGCTTTTGTTCTGATTGTCACCTCGTCCAGTTCTAACTCATCCACCAGTAGTATAGAAATGTGAAATCTCTTAGCATTCCTGGTTGGGAAATCGGAGTGGATGAATGAAGCGAAAATGACCCTTGACCTTTGACCGTCGGTTGCCATTGGAGAGGTCATTTCTGATCACCTGACTGGCGGTTGGATGCAAGGCTAAGACTTAAAAAGCAGCCGGACATCTAAAAAGTTCGGAAAAATGGACCGTACATCCAGGCAAATGGGCGTATATGCAAAATATTGGGTCCACTTTGGCCGTGCAGGATCTCGAATTGAAGCGCTCGTCGAGTGCATTTCGGGTAACGTAACTGTGGACCTGATAAAATAAGGTATATTCCTAGTCTTCCTCACTCGGGGTTGGGTGGGATACAAAATCACAGGAATCTCTTTTGGTTCTTGTCATGGTTTTAGAAATATGCAGGCCGTATATATTTGTCTGTGGGGACATACGACTACTTGTCAGCACGTCGGCATCGTTTTCCACCACCCTATTAGTGTTGCGTTTCATTCCCTGGAAGGTAGTTTGCTTATCAGCGGCGTGCTTTCAGTTGTCAGTGAGTAGGGTCGCAGTATCAGTCAATGGACTGTCAGTGTCCGCCGCAACGCTCTCAGTGTCTGCGTCGGCTTCTCCGTACTCCTGTATATTATTCTGGTATGGCATCATATCATAGCGTCTGGTGAACGTCAGGATTGCTTTTATAGCAACACAGTAATGCCCTGCAAAGACCTGTATTAGCATCCCAACGCCCTAGTAAGATAGCTCAGAAGCTTTGCATGGTCTAAATGATCACGTGATATCCTATGGAATTGACAATCAACGAAACGTAGTGACGCGCGTCAATGCCCGTCTTTACGCTTTACACTAGTCTGAACGCCTTAACCCTATATCGTAAAGGCTTAACGCTCTATCGCAATGCCATAACGTCATCGCACACACAGGATATGTTGGCATTACAGTACTCTGAACTGTCCGAAGAAGCTTAGGAATAGACCAGAACGAATGGATTATCATTTCACACGGACAAGAGCGAACATGGGCGAGGATGCGTCTGATACACTTACAATAGCACAGGCGAATTGTAAACGCACCCATCGCGGATCCCACAATTTTGTTGCCATGTGATGACGTAGGGGATAAATAAAATGTGTAATACACAAAATGCTTGTTGTGTAAACGCAAAATGCTCGCTGCTGTTGTTGTTGCTGTTAATCCTTCTTTCTCTCATTTGATTGCGTCAAGGCGATAAGACATTAGATGCTGGATTTTGTTGGGTGTATGAGTGTAGGGATCTTACCCCACATCATTAGAGCCGTGCGCTGGGCACGATTCACTCGGTGACTCACTCATTTGTACCTAACCCCATCATTCAGTCACATCTAATTCGGTAACTCCGATAACATGCAGGAGGTGGTAACTTGTCATCATGGCCTGCTCACTGCAACCTATCTCCCGCGCTATCCCACAACCCTTGTTAAAAAAATAGGTGTAATGTCCGTCATTCCTGGCGACATGTCCTGTAATATCCATTATTCCGAATTTTGTTCATCTACACCCATTTGACTAGATGTAAAGTCAGTTTTTCCGGATGTTTGCCGAGATCTGCGGCCATTTCCCCAAGTCCTACTTTCCACGTCACCGGAAGTGACCTGCCTTTTCAAGTTGTCATAGTGACTCAAGGTCAAGAATTAGAGGTCAGTTACGCCAGATTTCCCAACCACGAATGCTAAGAGATTTCATCTTTCTATACAACTGGTGGATAGGTCAAATACTAGACGAGCTGACAATCGCAATAAGGGCTCTCAATTTGTAACTTCGTATTTAGGAATTTGCCATTCCGGTTTGCACAAATAGTCTCCAACGGCAACAGCAACTATCGCATTGTGCACTTGGCACAGTAAATGGTCAACATGGGTGGGCCTGGAGCAGTATCGTCATATTGGGAATCGAAAAAGAGATCGCATGTGGAGTGCATCGTATAGAGCCTCAAGAACAGTCACTTCGTGCGCCCTCTTCGTCGAGTGAGGTAAATTGAAATGCAATATGTAGAAACTGGTGACGGGACCAACAGGTTTCATTGTATTGAGGAAATAGTGAACGGTATGTCTAAATCGTGTTTGAGTTGTCAGATCCTTCATTTTATTACCCATTTTTGTTTTCAGATATATTTATACTGTTTGCGAATGAATGTGATATAATATGATGCTCACAGAGCTCGAATTTGGGCTGGTGAAAACGACAGCATAAATATGATGTGCACAGTAGGAGTGTCAGTTCAGACTGACAAGGTTCTCGGTCGACTCCGGCCTTATATATGCGATAGATGCAACTGTACTCGGACAAGAAGTTGGCAGAATGGCGTCGTAAACTTGGCACTTTCATATGGATTATTATTCAACTGAGACTAAAATCTGTGAATATTTTTTTTCGCTACCATTCGTGCATTAAATAAGTTCATGTCAGCTTTAAGCAAGTTTTCATGTGCCCAGTATATATCATCTATTTCACCGAAGATATTTGTTGCGTGAAATGGTATTTGATCAATATCGCGATCACAGTTTCCCATATCGTGGTTCTTATAACATCTAAAAAGCATCTCCTTGTTCATACGAGGTTTGCAAAACTTCTCGAGTTGGGTCGCTACCATATTGTGCCAGTCACTTATACCACAGCCAAAATGTACACAGCTCTTGAAAAATAACTGACACAATTTGTCAAACTTTCATCTACACTTGATGGTTCTCAATTAAAAATAACACATGTGGGTTTGACAAGTTATATATGTCCATAAGATTCCTTAATAAACCAGATTTGTTGGGTTTGAGTAAATCGAAGTTTAATACCCTAAAACAATAATATGATCAAACTGACATATCATGTAATCTAATGTGTCATTGTTGATCATGGTTCGTGCTGGTAATTTACATACCCCTAAAACACCCCCCACTTTTCATAAACAACTCATAAAACATAGCTTCTAAAGGACGTGGCGCGCTTTTGTGGGCTTTTGGCCCTCCGTAAGATTTACCAATAAGTTCGGTATTACTGGGGCGACTGTCAAATATCCTATGAGAGCAGCCGTCAGTATGCAGCCACATTTTTTTCAATCAGCGATTCACATCACCGAAAAAAGAACAAAGAAACCCCCAAACAAAGGAAACATGAATCTCTAATCAACGTGGCTCAATGATTGCACAACGTTATCTTCTTACCAGTTTAAATTTGTGTACGAGTTATAACTGTCCGGTATGTGAATATGCTATAATGTCATATACAATAGAAATCATAAATATAATACAATTGTAAGGGAAAACATAAGTATATATACATTAAGGATAAGATAATGACAATATTCGCATCATATTCGCCATATCAATTTCTTATTGTAGCATGCGTACACCAATATTTGGAGTAACCCGAAGCACATTTCTCCCGTTTATCACAGCGTTTGCAAGCAAACATCCTGTTCTTTTTATTCATTCGTAAAAACTTTGTCGGCCTGTATTGCGAATCAAAACATCTGGGAATTTCGTTGCTTTAGTCATATTGTTCAAAAAAACATTTAGCGCGCGTTTGGCCTATTTTCTTCGTTTGCGACAGAATGCACACAGTGAGCACACCGTTGTCGATTCTACGTTTCACGTCTCCTACAGATGTTATCGCTTGCGCTTCAGATAAACCTTTACGTTTCAAAATTACAGTTGAGTTCAATATTTGTTGCGACGTTCTCTCTCTCTCTTTGCTATATGCAAACTGTCTGTCTCGCTGACTAGTTTTATAACAGTACACAGATTTATATATGCATAAACATTTATATCTTCAAATATCTAATATTCTGTCATCTGCTACAAATATTCGTTACACAATAACGTTTTTCCTTGTTCATTTCTGGATCAGTGAGAAGCTGGGGAAGGCGTAAAAACTGGAAACAAAATATGAAGCCCCACATGGGATTCGAACCTCGGGGGAAACGAATGCAAATGCCGGTGAAAAAAGTGTGCGCGTTTATTCATTACACCACAAGACATGGCGAAGGGTATGGATGACCGAATTACCTTATTTAAAGCTCATCAACTGGCGTGAAAGAACACATTATATAATGTTTCTCTTTTTGTATAGGAAACCAGTCCAGAACCAAAAACGTCTAATTAAGGATTTTTCAGATTGTTGAACATTAAGGCTAGATATGGTTACAGAGAAAAGAAGGTAGCCTACAGTTTTCACCTCGAAACAGACGATTTTACACAGATACACTACTTCGAGATGCTGTTATTCAAGAAAGCTGAGGCCCATTGCCCCTGAGAATTACTAACAGCATACGGCAAGATCATGTACTTTAAGATAACTGGAAAAATTCTTTCATGCATCATATTTGCTTTCGGCACACAAAACGTATCTCATTGTGGGCAAATTCTAACTCCATCCTTCGTCGGAAGATTAGATCTGAACGTACAAAAGCCATAATACCACCACCTCGGGCAGTTATCTCTTTTCTTAGGAATTCGTAACCCTCTCAGCGGAGGACATTGTCACTAATATAGTCATCAATTTTGTTTCAGCAAAAATAAGCATATCAACTAAATGTTCAGAGAGAACTGGTTTGATATCAGATATGTTCAAACACGAAATAATTGGTCTTTTGTGATTCTCTTTTTTAAAACCATAAATTCGATAAATATTTCATGAGTATTAAGATCGTTGTCATCATTGAATCTATCTTGTTTATTCAGGTCACTTCTCATCGTCATAACAGAGTTATCTCCCATTATGCCATATTATACACCCCTGCCTTCATGTAACCTTCTACCAAAACATCAATTAACAACACTTACCGGCCAATAAGTCCTTATCAACATAACTAATACTAAGATATTTAATTTCGGAATGTGCGTAAGCATTTGATTCCGAAAAAAAAAAAAAAAAAAAAGTTGTAAAGAAGTTAGCAGTTATTCAATAATTATTCTTTTCTCAGCCGAGTCCTCCAAATGCACTGCAGTTGATTATTTCTGCTTAATTCAAATTGTTGCGATACAGAACTGTTCTGATAATCTCGGACTTCCAATCTCCGTCGAAGGCTACATGGTTTGGTGAAGACACACTGTGCGGAGAATGCCAGGGCGTTTTTTCGTCCTCGGTAAGTGACTGAAGGCAGGGTCGAGTGACATGGCATAAGGGGACACGACCAGTTTGGAGGATGGTCACTTCCACCAGAGTAAACCTCGAACACTGGGGCATTTGTCTCCTCTGAGGATATGCTGTAGTCAAAATCGTCACGTGTAGTCTCACGAAGACACATTTCATTTTGTATTTAGAGCAGTGTTATCTTCATTGCATTCATTATCTGGGATCCCTTCAAACGAAAGGTCAAGGCTAATGCTGGATTCATTTGTGTTAACTTGGAACAATAGATGTATGAAGTTTCGGATTGTTGTGATTTGTTTATTTTAGGATGTCAAAGAACATTTGCAACAGTGAAGGCAAACAGTTTTAACTGTCCAGTGGATACGTGCCTGTCACGTGATCGAACATAATCCATATATAACATTCAGAAAAGAACCCATTACCGGTACGTCAAATTTAAGCCGGCTGCCTGGCTCATACTGCATCTGTCATCACATCACACATCTTTGCTTCCCGATTTTTCCACGACGCGAATGGTTGAATCCGTACGCCTCATCGCTTCTCAAACCGCCATTTTGCTGTAATTGCCAAGAAAGTAGCACAGTATGCAGGCAGGGTCCTCGGCTTGGTTATATATAAACGTACACGCTTAAAAATGAAGATTTGAAACTTACTCATAAAGTGTTGAAATAGCCCTTTAAGGGTGTCCACAGTGGAGGTTCTTGTAGTCGTAAAGTATTTCGGCAGATCAAATTTGGAAAGAATTGATAGAGTAATCAACAGTACTCCATCAGTGTCAAAGCGGAGTTAGGGAGAAATGTTAATGTAATCCAGTGTCAAAGGAAAGGGAGGAATGTATTCGCAGTCCAATAAAGAGAAAAATTAATATTTGTGATGAGAAAGTAAGCCCTCAATATGACTGAATTTCATCGAGCTACTCTCAAGAAAGACGGTCTTGGTTGTGGCATTGGAAAATGTCGATTGGAAGAAAGACAATTTTAAGGGGGTAGAGAACGTTCATTTTCTATCCGCTTATGGGGGATATAACATGGTGAATCTTTCACAACAGGCTGAATTTCCAAGCAAAAGTATCCATGCCACATCAAAATAGGATAAAAATAAACAAAAAACCATTGATGCGTATTACTGTATGTTCGTGGGTAGGCATGACCAAACAGTTGGCATTTTAGATTCAATGGTTGGCGGTTGGAGAGTGAAAATTGCTCGAGGTTGAAAATTATGCCTGTGGTATCTCTAAAACCGCTATTATTTTCTAAGAAAGCATGGTTACCCCCACCCTCTCTCACCCTGTTTTTATTACATATTCAAGTAGAACTAATTGTCTTTTTCAGTATTATATAGCAAATAGGGGAAATTTGACATGAGGAAGTTTGGTTCAATCTGCTTCAAGCAAGAAAAAAATAAAGCCATAAACTGTAACCACTGGGTTCCTTGTGACACTGCAAGAAAGGTGGTTTTGATTGTGGCGCTGGAAACTGCCGCTTGGACCAAAGACGATATTAAACTGTCCATTATGCCACCGTGATCTGCTGTACAGAGAAAAACTAATATTTCTGATGTAAAATTAGTGCCATTGCATTCTGTCGTACTTAGAAAAAGTACTATTTGTGGCGAAAAATTAAGCCCTCAATATGATTGAATTTCATTGTGACGCTCCGAAGAAAGACCGTCTTGATTGCGATTGTCTCTTGGAAGAAATACGATATTAGATTGTCCATTGTGCCGTGGCATTCTGTCGTACAGAGAAAAACTAATATTTGAGACCAGAAATCAAACCATGAACACTACGGCGTTCATTGTGCCGTTGGTAACCGCCGCTTTGAGAAAAGTAGATCTTAAATTGTTTATTTCGTCATTGCATTCTGTCGTAAAAAGAAAAAGTAATATTTGTGACGAGAACTTATTAACCAGGAACATGATTGGGTTCATTGTGACGCTACAAAGTGCTGCTCTGAAGAACACGCTCTGGAATTGTTCATTTTGTCACTGCATTTTGCCATGCAGAGGAAAAGTAATATGTGATTACGAATTTAACCACTAACCGCATTGGTATTCATAGTGTCGTTTACGAACCGCTGCTTAAAAATACCACTTGGACGTTACGAATTAAATCCTTAATATAACTGATTTTTATCCTGTTGCCACTGTAAACAGGATGCTTATTCTGTCGTGGAAAGAAAAAGTAATTTATTTGTGGACAAGCCATGAACATGATTGCGAAAAGAATCGTGCTCCTTCACGTGAAGTATCGACAAATAGATCACTACTTCCGCTTCCTGAGCAAGACTTTCCATTATATAGTATGTGACACAATAGCTATTCAGTCTCAATATTTCGGCAAAATTATATTTGTCATCATCAGGAGAAATGTGGCATTTTCATACATAGTTACAGAATATATACAGTTGCTGAGAAGATAACATGCTGAGCGGTTACAGTGGAAGGGTAATTGACTAGACAGAGATTAAATACACTAGTAGCTTTCAATGGGATTATGTTAGGAGGCACTGACGGGTGTCAGAGCAAACAGTTGCTGATTTAGATACAGCTAGGTGGTCAACAAACTTAAGGATTAAAAGAACAATGAATTATTACTGTTACAGGTCTCCGACATTCTAGGATAACCGTGACAGCTCCTGACAGCTCCTGACATCGATGACAATCGTTCGCGTTACTGCCACATCTCTCGGGCATTCTCGGACAATCGTATGCGTTACTTTGACAGCTCCTCGCATTCTAGAACTATCGTATGCCTTACTGTAACAGCTCTCCGATATTCTATGACAATTTTATGCGCTACTGTGACAGATTTCCGACATTCTAGGACAATCGTATCCGTTATCGACTCTCGAATGCAGGCATATATTTAACCTATTTTCCATAAACAGATACTCATAGAATAACATTAGCATTGTTCTCTCATGACTTAACGAGACACGGCATTCACCCTACAGTTCTCTCTCATTACACACTGACTCTATTGTGCAACACGAGGGATTCTTTTTCTGGAATCACCCGGTTGACAATGGACTTTGCAAGAACTCAGGTGTTCTTTCACAAGAACACCCCACATGATGGCAGAAAAACCGGGTTGATCTTTTACAAGAACACCCCACTTCGCACTCGTCCTACATAATTGTAATCAATACATCCATGGATAGTTTCAAAGGACGCCTGTGCGAAGGCGGAAAGAACAAGAGTTGTCCCCCATGCTTCTCGAGTTCAAGAGGACATCTCCGGCGGCTTTTGTGTTGAAAGTGAACATTTCTCGGCTGTAGATCCATTTATACAACCCATCCGAACCAGCCAAGTAGGGTATACAACAATAGTACACAGCAATACATTAGAATTTCGCCACCCACAGCGAGAGAAGTAGCAATATTTTTTTTCGTACGTCCATAAATAATATCTGCTCCAATGATCAATAAATCACTCTAGCCCTGTCGCGTATTCTGCTATACATACATTATAACAGGGACTGCCGTAAATGTAGGGCTAATCTTTTGGTTGTCGCCTGCTGAACGTTGATTGCAGACTAAGCAGTCAAAATGTGACGCGTCTGTGTGTGGCAATGCACTAATTTACTGCCTTATATATATGTGTCGGTACAAGTGAAATGTGTACCGGTAAACGTGAATTTCTGTCAGGCATTCCGTTAATTATGGGCCTGGTATGTGATCATGCATATGGACATAGGGGTATGTAATTTGTATGTCTGCATGTTTTGCTTCATATGCGTGCCACGTAATGTAGATTGTAACACGTATATATAAATTATATATATGTTTTTGTTACAAATCTTTGTAACGATAACGTGAGAGTTACGGACCAGTCAAACGGGTTGTGGAAGATTTCGTCACCAGGTCGTCCTTCATGTAATACGAGACCCAAAGTATACACCGTCACATCAGCTGAACAAGATAGTCATTAACCTTGACCTGGGTTTGCAACGTGTAAAACACTTGCGGCAGTGCATTGTACACAGAGGTCGCGAAGCTCACAATACATCATCCGAACGCATGGCACGATCATACGTAGAAACTTCTGCTCGTAGCCATGCGGTAACGGGTGCTATCTGAGTTTACACACTGGCTCTATTGTGCAACACGAGGGATTCTTTTTCTGGGATCACCCGGTTGACAATGGACTTTGCATGTGCTCCGGTGTTCTTTCAGAAGAACACCTCACCCGATGGCAGATAAACCGGGTTGATCCTTTACAAGAGCACCCCATCTCGCACTCGTCCTACATAATTGTAATCAATACATCCCTTTAAACCACACTTGTGACGTCACTGTATTGTCCCAACGCTCCATTATTTTTAAGGAATGGAGAGTTGCTCGAACTTAGCTTTCTACGGAATGGAGAGTTAAGGTAGCTAGAGCCTGTACCAGCTTCAAGAGAAACACACTATCCAGTATACATTAACTAATGTTGTGATAACGCATATATACCACATAAGATTAATAAGCTATGAGGGACTCGTGTTCCTCTATGATAATATGCTTGTGAAACGTTTATATACATGGCAGATAAACAGATCACTTTAGTGATGGGATGAGTGATTTGCATATTACGAGTTGAGAGTTCGAACGGGGTTGTCTCCCATCCCATAGGTATGACTGATCGAGGTGGAATCACACCAGGTCGGAAACGACTAATCTGTCGATCTTCAACCATAAACAGTTCGAGTTACTGTCATATGCACAATGTCCTGCATGTAAGACCAAGCGCACCAGGCAGAATCAGCGAGCGTAATTCAGAGTTCATCATTTACAATGTTAACTTCATGTCTTCTTAAATGACACATTATCGTGACATCATCGTCACGACAACACGTACTGCTTTGACAGTTAAACTAGTATCGGCGTTAAAACCATGGCCTTGGTGAGTGGGTGGGTCGGGGCCTCGGCTCCATTATTTTTAAGGAATGGAGAGTTACTCGGACATTCCCCTCTACGGATAGTTTCAAAGGACGACTGTGCGAAGATGGGAAGAACGAGAGTTGTCGCCCATGATTCTCGAGTTCAACAGGACGGCGGCTCCTGTGTTGTAGATCCATTTTTTTTTTCAACCAATCCGAACCAGTCAAGAAGTGTATACAATAAAAGTGCACAGCAATACATTAGAATTTCCCCTCGCACAGCGAGAGAAGTAGCAATATTTTGTCGTACGTCCATAAATAATATCTCCTCCATTGTTCAATAAATCACTCCAGCCCTGTGGCGTATTCTTCTATACATACATTATAACAGGAACTGCCGTAAATGTAGGGCTATTCTTTGGTTGTCGCCTGCTGAGCGTTGATTGCAGCCTAAGCAGTCAAAATGTGACGCGTCTGTATATGGCAATGCATTAATTTACTGCCTTACATATATGTGTCGATGCAAGTGAAATGTATACCGGTAAACGTGAATTTCTGTCAGACATTCCGTTAATTATGGGTCTGGTATGAGATCATGCGTATGGACATATAGGGATATGTAATTTTCATGTCATGTTACAAATCTTTGTAACGACAACGTGAGAGTTACGGACCAGTCAAACGGGTTGTGGAAGTTTTCGTCACCAGGTCGTCCTTCATGTAATACGAAAACCGAAGTTTACACCGTCACAGCTGAAGGAGATAGTTACTAACCTTGACCTGGGTTTTTAGCTAAAACTAAAACGATTTGGTGTAAGAATCACGAAATATAATTGACAAAGGATCTGCTGCAAGTTGTATTGTCAGTCTGTTGCCCAGGATATTACCTTTTCAATGAGAGGTCTTACACCAAAGCCTTGCCTGTAAAACACTTGCGGCAGTGCATTGTACACAGAGGTGGCGAAGCCCACAATACAGCCCAACAACACTAAGATTAAAACTGCCTCAATTTATCGTACCCTTCTGGCTACGAAATTTAACAGGAAATACCATTTACTGCAAACATTAAATGATAAATGCAAAAAAGAGCTATTTATACATCTATGTCAACAGTATTGATTTATCGTAAACTTATGATAATAGTATAATCATAACAAAACTGTCTCTTCTTTCCAATTTTTTGTTCAAAATGATATCGTCAACATTTATTCTGGTTATCTTCACAGCCGTGCTGTTCAATTTGGAACACCTTCACACATGCAAAATCCATTGTCAATCGGGTGATTGTAGAAAAATGAATCCCTCGTGTTGAATAATACAGTATTGTGTAAGTCAGTTACCACCCTCGACCTCGGGATTCAAGCTGTATAAACACTCGCGATCCGTGCAATTGCGCACCTCGGTCGCTTCGCGACCTCGGTGTGCAATTGCACGGACGCGAGTTTTCATACAGCTTGAATCCCTCAGTCTCAGGCGTTTCCCAAATGGAAACATCCGACTGGTCCCGTTACATCCGACATCGGTGCAATCACATTCATACAACGAAGACACACCTCCAGAAAGCGATCGATTGAAATGATCCCATGGTGGGCCTCGAAGTGCCCCCATCACAAAATAAAAAGCATATCATTTTCCTGTGGTCTGCCGCCGATTTTCATCGGCTACGTGCGGGATAAAAGTAGTAACAGGCGTTCAATAGGTGTGTCGCTTATATCACATTCATGCTCTGTATAATTGCCGAATTGCCCAACACCTCTATGGCCGTACACGTCAGTAGTATAGTCTAAGCATCTGGACTAACCGGCTCGTCACTGCGCATGCGCGAAAAACCGAAAGTGGTGTGCGCACCCGGCCACGTGACCTTAGGGGAATGTATTTTTCCGCGCTGATGCTGTCTGGCCATCAAATCATAGGTGGGTGCATGTAAATTGAGGATTTGTCCCCGAAAATATAAAAAGCGGAACACGGACTTCACCTCAACAATAGGGGCCTGATTCGCACATTTGCATCTATACGGAAAAATGCCTGTATGGAGTATGGGGGTGGTCATATTTTTTGTGGATTTTACTAAGGGTCGTTTGGTCTTGATTTTCACGTCTCACCACGAAAAACACGATGAGAAGGGTCTCGAAGTTAAGCGGTGAAATTTTTCGAAAAGTTCACGGAGGTCTGGATAGGCCCATACTGGCTAAGGGGGATAGGTCCATATTGGGCAATTCACACATGTTCGTTGCGGTATGGGATGCTTGGTCTTGTTTTTCTCGTCTCACCACGTAGAACACGATGGGAGGAGTCTCGAAGTTAAGCAGGGAAGCTTTTTGAAAAGTTCACGGAGGTCTGGATAGGCCCATAGGCCCATACTGGCTTAGGGGGATAGGTCAATACTGGGAAATTCACACATGTTCATTGCGGTATGGGTTGTTTGGTCTTGTTTTTCTCGTCTCGGGCTGTAGGACACGATGGGAGGGGTCTCGAAGTTAAGCGGGGAAATTTGTCGAAAAGTTCACGGAGTTCTGAATAGGCCCGTAGGCCCATACTGGCACAGGGGGATAGGTCATACTGGGCAATTCACACATGTTCATTGCGGTAGGGGTTGTTTGGTCTTGTTTTTCTCGTCTCACCACGTAGAACACGATGGGAGGGGTCTCGAAGTTAAGCGGTGAAATTTTTCGAACAATTCACGGAGGTCTGGATAGGCCCATAGGCCCATACTGGCTCAGGGAGATAGGTCCATACTGGGCAATTCACACATGTTCATTGCGGTATGGGTTGTTTGGTCTTGTTTTTCTCGTCTCTGGCTGTAGAACACGATGGGAGGGGTCTCAAAGTTAAGCGGTGAAATTTTTCGAAAACTTCACGAAGGTCTGGATAGGCCCATACTGGCTCAGGGAGATAGGTCCATACTGGGCAATTCACACATGTTCATTGCGGTGTAGGTTGTTTGCTCTTGTTATTCACGTCTCACCACGTAGAACACAATGGGAGGGGTATCGAAGTTAAGTGGTGAAATTTTTCTGGTATATAAAACACTGATATAGCCTTATTGAAGTTTGACCTCTGAGTGCACTCTATCCCATGATGCATCACTTCGGTAATGGCGTCATGTGTGACGTCACTTCCGGTGTGACTCGATCGAGCGTGACCTTGGAGCGGGGACCTCTTCAACATCCGGGTTTTCCCCGGCCCGGCGGCACGCCTGCGTGGACTGGGTTTTCCTCGGCCCGGCCGCACGCCTGCTCGGGTTATTCGGCCGCACGTCTGCGCGGGTGAATTTCGGGTCAAAAGGTCAAAGGTCACATCCAGGTCAAAAGTTCAAAGGTCCCCTTCCGGCAATGTTCGGCCCTCTCCGGGTCAACCGTTATCCGCCCTGCCGAAGCATCCATGGAATGCACAGGGTCCCCGACAATATCGCCAGCACTATGCCCATGTTAAGTTACCAGTGGCGAACCCTCAGTTTTCCCCAGAACTGTATTGGCACGACAAAATACATGAAACCATGGAACTTATAGAAATGAACTTAATCTATCGGTGTTGGACAAGTCTCCACTCGCCGTCTTCTTGGTCTTTACCCGCACCTCGAACCTTTTGTGTTGGAATGCCCGCTCTTAACCTAGATCAAAACATGTACTTGGTCTATGGGCTGATTTCATTGGCTCTCTATTTTACTGCAATGCTCTTGCTTTGGTCTTTGTTTTCTGGACATTCATTGGTTACATTTGGTCCCATCCTAGGCCACTGATTGGCTACTTTCTCAGTCCATTCATTGACTGGCCAGTTTGGTTAAGATTCGAATCCCACATGTCTGTTCAAGCATTGGGCTGCATGCTCACACAGAAAACACACAAGACAGGGTTTTGGGTGAGATCTCATTTCGTTTTTTATTCAACAATAAATAACAACAACGTGAGAACAACCACGTGAAAACTGAGGCCCGGAACAGGAGGCTTGTACATTGAATCGATAGAACTTCAGCCCAGAACGGGGCTTGTACATTGAAATGATCGGCGGTCCAGTCAAATACGAGTACATCGGGGATTTCGGCTTGAGAATAGTCATCAAACGTCTGTACTGTGGTAGATAAGGTTCTTCCCCGACATCGATGGTACAGCCAAAACAAGCAATATCGTCCGCACACGCTACTGGTCAGGCTTTGCAACGTTTGACTGTTCCAACACCACATCTCTGTGCCTTCGTCCATGAAGTCTGTTAAAACGGGATGGAGGGGTGGCAGTACACGACCACCCAATGTTCACCGGGCCGATCGATCGGGTCCGTATTTAGAACGTAAGCAGCAGGATACACACGGTCTAACAAGAACACATCTAGCCCGAACATCCCTTGAAAGACCATACGTGCCCCTGGGTCATTCTCCAGCACGGTGGTTATCTGGTCTGTATCCATGTTAGGTGGCAAAGTCACACAGGGCGTTGCGCGCCTTGTCCACTTGAATGATGTTGTCAAACTCGGCGTAGCAGATCACATGGACGGTGCTCTGGCGGGCTCGTGCAAAGTGGATTTCCAACCGTAAATTGCCTTGCTTGGCCAGGGCCAGCTGATGGTCGTTCTCTAAGGTGGGGGTCAGATCGAAACAGAACAACGTGTATCCGTTCGCGTAGTCCTCCCGACTGATCATATTCCCTTCGTCCTGGTTGATTTGACCGGTCGCTGCAAACAGGCTCTGATAGGCTCGAATGAAATTCCAGAGCCCAAAGTTCGGTGTTAAGGCCGTGGCTGGGACCTGTTGTCCGTCCATATGCAGGGTCACAAAATTGATGCCGAAATGTTTAAAGTCAAACGGGTTCTCTGGGTATGCTCCGCTGAAACTGGTATTTTCCACACAGGCCAGGATCAATCGCTTGGGTAGTTACCCCAGGAACAGGTTTTCTTTGTTGGCGCTCATATTTCCAGCAGGCACAGAGAACACTTTGGTTTGCACACGTCTGATAGGGTACTGGGCTAGTTTTGTTTCCAAGGCTTTGAGGTGTCCCAACTGAACGGCTGTATTCGGTTTCACTTTTCGGACATACAGGACTGCGTCTTGGATGACGATCGGCTACATGCCCCTCTACGTCAGTGGCCATCAAGGCGAAGGTCGGAGGCGCCCGTATCAGTCGGATTTTGATGGGGATCTTGTTCAAGAGGTACCGGTCTTGCATGAAAGGTCTGCGTGCAGTCGACCCATTAGATTCACCGAGGCGCCGTTCGCTGTGAAAGCTTTCCGTTTGTTATATCACTCATTGTTCGCCGTGCCCATGTGCTCGGACGAGTCCCGGTAGAATAAAGGGGCTGTCAGCTGAGATTCTTTAGCCTCTCGTCCATACGACAACAGCCTCTCGATGTAGCCTCGATAGGGGTACGTGTTGGTCGAGTCACTGATGAGTTTGCCGCTGAGAAAAATATCCACCTGTTGAAACATAGAGTGCAGCCAGAGATTCTTCGGGCCCACCGTTGCAGCGTCGATGATTTAGGAGCCATCCCCATTGACGATCTTGGATTTCACATACAAGTACATATGGGATAAATCCACATAGGGCGTATCTGCATTGCTGATGGTGAACTCGATGGGCCCTGTTTCGTTGATGCTGGAGAGCGGGAGATGCTCCACCCATAATCGTTGTTCGGCACTAGTGTGTGTGGGCAGAACGGTCCGCAGAACGGTGGAGGGGCAGGACTCTGCGTGGATTAAGGACATGTTTAAGAAAAGATATCCTGGGTCTTCGATGTGCGTCGTCGCTGGGTCGGTCGTCGACTGGTGCGTGGTGTCGGTGGTGCAGGTCTTTTATTCCCTACGGTGCGTTGTGCTTTGGCGACCAAGACGCCTCCTGCTCCTTTAGCTCGGCGTTTCAGTGCTTCTTTGAGAGCAGTACCCCCAAGACATCACCGGCGATTTGCAGTCCACTGCGTACCGCTTGTTTGCCGATCGCTTTACCCCACGCGTGACCAAGGGTAAGAACGTTTTGACTCCTGAGTATGTTCCCCAGCCCATGTTCTCGTTGCATGCGTGCGCCGCTAAAGACCGGAAGGCCACCCCGGCCTGTTGGGCACAATAGTCCATATAGCTGCGTGCATCGCACTCGTAAGGTACTTTCATTATACAAAGTGGGGAGAACGTGCTTGTCGGAAATGAAGTGTCAGCACCACTTTTCCTCGTTCGAATGGGACTAGTCGTTCCGTGTCATCTCTTATATCCACCGTGATAGTGTTGATGTCGGTTTGTCGGACGAGTAGGTACAGCATGTGGGTGAAACTGTGGGTAACTTAATCTCCATACTTCTTTTTAATGGGAACCACCCGTAACAGAGGTGTGTTGACATCGCCCACGATGTGGTTGTCGACCACGGCCGAGTAGACAAAGTCCGTACATACCTGACTTCATATCCATCGGGATCTGGCCATGGTCCTCGGATGGACCTGTGTAGGTCGGGCGAGCGCGACCCAGCATTTGCTGTAGGTTACGACTCAGTACGACACTCACGTTGGTGATGAAGAGGATCTGTGCCTTGTTGTGTGCGTTGTAATCGAAGTCCACGTGAAAGGTTTTTATGGGTTTTGAAGTATTGGTGACCTCCCGTAGAGCCTTATAAAGCAACAGTCTTGTCAGCCCCGGTATGAACTCCTTGGGGTATCGTATTGGCCTTCGGGGAGGGTGAGTCGGGTGTTATTTTCTTCGTAGGTCACCTCGTACCACACTTCACCGGCTCGCACGCGTTGTACCACGAGTAAGAGTATTGGATATCGACGAGTCCACATTCCCATCGTCCAGGTAAATGCAGCGGTTGCGGTAACTGGGTCACGTACTTGGCCAAGGTGTTGTCAGGCAACACCGAGCGAACTGTTACGTAGTAGGGTGAGGTAAAACATGGCGACTGAGCTTTCCTCCTGCTGCTGTTGGTTTTAATAGTTGTCCCAGGCCATGGGCGGTTGTACCCAACGTCGTGTTCGTCACGGTAACTTGCTACCTGTCACAGATATTGAATAGGGGTGAAAAGAAGGTGCCCGCCGTTGTGGTGTTTTGGGGGGTGACTCGGCTTCCCAAGTATGTGGGAGTCGCGTCTGTCGTTGTGCGTGCACCGGCGAGCGCTGGGGTTCCCCAACAATTCCTGTGGTACACGCATGTCTTTCAAGCCTTGAGCAAAGACCTCCCATCCTCGAGGAATAAATCCGTCATGTGGATATCGGGGACCACCTGATTCTGTACCAGTAGTTCACCTTTATCATTCCAAGTCATGTTAGGATTCTGTTTCACTCGTTGTAATACCAGGTCAGTTTGTTTCTTGAACGATGCAGGTACACTCTTCAGGACTTCGTCTTCGACCCATTGTGAGGCTGTGGATCGTACCCCTGGTAATGGCGGCTGTTGGAGCGGTGCTGAATTCGGCGGTGTATCGCGTGGTGGTGGTAGTAGTGGTGGTGCTGGGGTAGAGATGGTTTTGTATTGGTCCATGAACGCCATGTACCTTTGAAGCGTCTCATTGTACCGTTGTACTTTCTCACTGTCGCTTAACCCCGGTCTTTGTAAGATCTGTTGCATCTCGTCATCGGGTGTTTATCATCTTCACCGTAGGTGGAACAGGGTAGGGCGATTGGAGGATTTGAAGGAGCCGTGGTTCGACGAGGACCATTTTTTTCGTGTCTCCATTGTCGGCCGAAGAGTCCACCCAATACTGGACCCAACACGGAAGCGGACAACGGTGGTAAGATGGCCCCGAGAAAGCCGCCTTTCTGTAAAACCTTTTTCTTTTGTGTTTGAGAGGCTCGCTTCTGGACTAGGGTTCGCAGACCTGTCTTATGCTTGGCCAACTTGGTCTTCTGAGTCGGAGTCAGTGGTACGTTGCCTTTTAACAGGTTGTACCCGATCTCGCACAGACAGCGTACAAGGGCAGGGTCCGCACCGCGTACAATGTTTCGGACCAACTCGGGTGGGGTCGTCTTCAATACACGGAGCGTCGGGGCGTGCTTCCGTACTCGCGTAGACATCATGTACAACTAATGCAAGAACCCACAACCCTGCTCTTTTATCCTTTTGCGGACTACCTACTAAATATTCTTTCACTTCAGAGACAATGTCAACCATGATGTTGTATTAATTATTTTATTATCCCCAACATCAAACACACACCCCAGCTGGGGGAGCCACTGTGGGTGTGTTTACATTATTTTTGCATGTACACGTGGTGGGTCTCTCCGGGAAAGACACCGGTCCGTAGTCGAAGGTGGTCGGGGGTGCCTTGCTTCAGGTCGAAGAGCATATACCAGTGCTGAGGGGTGGTCGCATCTTTAAAGGTCACCTGTTTCGCCAGGTGCAGCAGTTGAGTGGTATCTCTCGGGTTTTTGAAGACCCCCATGTAGTGGACATTTAAGCTGATGTTTCGATGTTCTTTGTTTTTACTGAACAGATTCTGCACAATGTAGATGATGCCGAGACGTCTTTGGTAAAGAGTTGGGTGACCTGCGCATCCGTCTCCGCCATAAGATCATCCAGAGCCACCAAGGTGTCCGGTTCCAAATCGGCCAGGTTGGGTAGCTCTTCCACGAACGTGATGTGAGGCGTTGCTGCACACGCTGCCTGCCATTCTCCGTAACACCACACGACTCGGCCAATGGATGGGGTAATCATGCTGTCGGCGTGTTCAAGGAGCTTCCTGATGAAGTGTGTTTTGCCGGAACCCGTCGGTCCTGCGATGACGCAAGTGAAGGGGTTGTTACCACCAGGGGTCCATTGTTGGAGGTGTATCCGCTGTCGTATTCGTGGTAACCCGCTCTTAGGTACGAGCGAACTGAGGTGGTGGGTACAACAACGACGTCGGTCGCCTTGTCGATGGGCGTTCACTGTGAGTGATGAAATCCGGTGGGTTTTCAGACGTAGTGGGTGTACTTGGTGTAGAGCTCGATGTGGACTGTATACTTGGTGTGGAGCTCGATGTGAATTGTACACGAGGTGTGGTGGTGGTGATGACTGAACTCGTTTCGATTACGGGGTTGACTGGTGTAGAGAAGGTCTGTAGACTGGTTCGACTGCCACTCACGGCTTGTGTTCTAGGTCGATTAAGTAGAGTGCTGAGATACGCTACGTCGTAAAACACACCCTCGTACAACACACCCAGCAGGGTTAGCAATGTCACAACAAAGCCCACTTGCGCTTTGTGCGTTTTGGGAGACGCTGTGTTCAGAGGCAGCTGCTGTTTGTCCATAGCACCGTGTTCATGGTCGAACCTGGAATGAAGGATGACGGTAGTGGTGTCTGGCTTTATAGTCGTTTCACCTGGTTGGCCGCGACCCACGAATTGAAAGAACTGGACCAGCCTTGCCACTTGACGAAAGGAAACTGTTTGCCACGTCGACGTTCCGTTTTCAAAATGTGCTCCACCGTGTAGTAGTCTTTCTGTGTTTTTACGACATTCCGTCTCGTAAAACGTTCCTAGCAACGGTCCTTCTTGTAGATCTTCCAGTTCATAGACTCGCTGCTGTCGGGGTAGGCGTCGTTTAATCAGGAAGTGCTCATCGCTCCAGTTGGGCAAGTCACTTTTCTCAAATTGATCTTTGAATTTACTGATCCCTACAGGGTCTCCGACCTTGAACACCTCCATCGGTGTTCGCTGCGATTGCCTGGGGTACAAGACACGCCGGACTTGGGCTTCATTGCGCTGGGTCACGGTAATAGGGGCTCTCTCTATACCCCGGTGATAGGCTCGATTGTAACCACTCACAAGTTTCGGGAGTATGTCTTTGAATGTCCTGTTGAACCTTCCACAACGGAAGCCTTGATCTCGTTGTACGTATGGAAGAAGAAGACCTTCTGGGCGTTCAGAAACTGTTGGAGCGGTCTATTGAGGAATTCCGTGCCTTCGTCGGTTTGCAAATACAA
This sequence comes from Hanleya hanleyi, assembly GCA_036873755.1. Lineage (NCBI taxonomy): Eukaryota > Metazoa > Mollusca > Polyplacophora > Lepidopleurida > Hanleyidae > Hanleya > Hanleya hanleyi. The sequence goes on along the minus strand of JAVTVY010018840.1, from coordinate 50,209 downwards.
GGGTTTGCGTCCGGTCTTGAAGATGTCGTTGAACGCCGCTATGAGATTCGCTCCCGTTTTTGTTTGGATGGAAACCACCCACGCATACTTCGACAGGGTGTCGATGCACGTCAAGATATACCGATTCCCATCGTTGTGTTTGGCAAAGGCGCTCATACCGACCAAATCCGCCTGCCACTGGGTAGCTATACCACCCTGTCCCACGACGATCCGGTTCCGTGGAAAATGGCGACGGGCAGCTCGATGTAAGGTATAGGTGTCTTGTCTTTTTAACCAATCTCGGACTTGGGCACGTTGTATCCCCCGACAATGCACTATACGCAGCCGGACTGTCGGGACTGTAATATAAGTTATCCAGCACCTTCTCCCAGCTCTTCATGGTGACAAATGATGATGAACCCTGGCTCTATCGTTTATTTATAACGGGAATATCTTGGGCCGGGGTCGGAGTTTGTTTCTGATTTGTTTTTCTTTGGCTTCTGTCAGCATATCGTCCATGGCAAATGACCAGTCCAACTCGTCTGATGACCGCTCTTCCTCCGTAAGCACTTGATCCACATCTGCCGCGGCATCTTCCAGTGCAGACCATAGAACTGGGTGAAGGGTAAAATGCACTGTACCCGAATCTAGCCGAGCCAATTGAGCAAAGAAGGGGCCGCGTCGGACGTACACATCGTGACACAAGTGGATGAGGTCGCCGTCCAGTTCACCAGACAACACTCGTTTGAATTTGGTCCAGCCCTCCCGGGACAGACGAATGTTAGCCCGGCACGGTTGTGTAGGTTCCGCAGATGTCTCTCACCTCCTCCATGATATCGACCTTATCTGCATAGACGTGCGGGAAGATCTCGGGGGTCAAGCTGAGAAACGTATTATATCCTCCGTCATGATTGGTACGTGAATGGTACAAGATTTGACGGTCCCTCGTATTTATATGGAGAAAAAGTTTATGACGTCAGATCAAAGGATCGGGTGGTCATGTCACTGGACTGACAAAGCCTATCCGGGTAATCTAAGACGTCGTCGTCCTCCGACGGTGGACTACCGTGTTTATCCAGGACATCTCTGTAGGTCACGGGGGTGAGAACCCGATAGTCCCCCTCTTCTTTCTTCTTGTCGCGATTGATGATTTGCTCATTGGGTTCTGCCGCCGCTTCACTCAGGGCACGAGCCCAGCCCAACTGAACAGCGGACCGCTCGTCCGGTGTAAACATCTGGTCCACAATAGGCACCACTTTCCCGAAGGTTGTCCACATATCGGGGTCTAGGGTGAAGCCTCGCGTAGGGTCCTGGTAACGGCCCAGGCGTGGGAAGAATGGTCCACGGTGTACGTAGATGACATTGTCTATGTGGATGAGGTTCCCATCTAGTTCACCGCTCAACACCCGTTTAAATTTGGTCCAGCCGTCACGGTGTAGCGTAACCGTATTCTATACGGTCTCAAAACGCGACAAGCAAACATCTCCACGGTCTTCAACGATGGTGACTTTAGACGTGTAACCCCACCTGGGGTATAAGGGGAAGAATGGCTCGTAGGACTGGTGACATATTTGAACCAATGGCGAACGGTGAATGACGCACACTCTGACTGACCCTCGTTTATATGGTCAGGCCCCCACTGTCATTGTCACAGCGTCAAGCTCAATAGGGCAAAGACCATTGTGAGGCCAACGAACCGTCACTGGTTCCGGCGTGAGCGCTCGTGGTCCATAGCCCGGGCATCAAGGATGGCTGTCATAGTCCAGTAGTGGTGGATGATAGCACACCGCTCTGTCGAGGACCGCTTCTGTGAACTCTTTCAGGATGTGGCGTCGCCCCTCGTTGTCGTCGCCATCTCCAAACATGGACTGGACCACTGCTCGGTAACCCGTGAGTGAATTAACCACGGTCGCATGCTGTAAAATGTGAGTCGCATAGGGATGGTTCTCCGTCATGGCTCTGCAACAGTATAAATGGGGGGAGGGATCCAGAGGGACCTCTTTTATAGACCATGTCACACATGCGCGCCTATACGTTTACAAGCGTCTAGTCCGTCATCCATAATTCAGCCGTCGTCCATAGAGAATATCCGCGTCCATAATCCAAAGACCTATTCCATATTCCATATAACAGTATTAGCACCAAATTCAAAAAGACAATCATAGTATACATAAACATAGGCTTGTTTTCTGCAAGAGAGAAGCGGTCAACAGTTTTCAATGATGCCGGCAAGACATCATGATGTTCCAAAAATATCAAATCCGTATCGCTGATCAGTATTCTTAATCCACAATTCGTTGTAAAGTCGTCATCTAAAGAATGATGTATCTCAGCCACGCTTTGATTGTGACTGTTCATATGAGTACCATGAGTACCGTAGCTCTACGGGTGTAGTCCGTGATAAGCACTATTGGTTAGTCCAAAAAGAGAGCAACAACAGCAACAGCAACAATAACAAAGATTACAAGTCAATCCTTTTATTAGACCCTCCATCACAGCACATCCACGCTGGGGAACCGCTATGGGTGTGTTTACAATTCACTTATGCTATTACCCGTGTATTCAGAAGTTTATTGTGCTGATCTCAGACTGCTCTTGTCCAATCAGATAATCCGCGCAAGCGTGCGGCCGGGCCGGGGAAACCCCAGTCCGTGCAGCCGGGCCGGGAAAACCCGGATGTTGAAGGTCCCGCCCGATCGAGTCACACCCGAAGTGACGTTACACATGACGTCATTACGGAAGTGATGCATCATGGGCAGAGTGCACTCAGAGGTCAAAGTTCAATAAGGCTCTATCCGTGTTTTATATACTAGACAAATTTCACTGCTTAACTTCGAGACCCCTCCCATCGTGTTCTACGTGGGGAGACGTGAAAAACAATACCAAACAACCCATACCGCAATGAACATGTGTGAATTGCCCAGTATGGACCTATCTCTCTGAGCCAGTATGGGCCTATCCAGACCTCCGTGAATTTTTTTGGAGACCCCTCCCATCTTGTCCTACGTGGTGAGACGAGACAAACAAGACCAAACAACCCATACCGCAATGAATATATGTGAATTGCCCAGTATGGACCTATCCCCCTGAGCCAGTATGGGCCTATGGGTCTATTCAGACCTCCGTGAACTTTTCGAAAAATTGCACCGCTTAACTTTGAGACCCTTCCCATCGTGTTGTTCGTGGTGAGACGTGAAAACCAAGACCAAACAGCCCATAGTAAAATCCAAAATCCCCATACCCCATACAGGCATTTTCCCGTATAGATGCAAATGTGCGAATCAGGCCCTTATTGTAGCGGTAAAGTCCGTGTTCCGCTTTTTATATTTTCGGGGACAAATCCTCAGTTTACATGCACCCACCCATGACTTGATAGGCAGGTCCAGATAAGTCCGGGGACCGATATCGTCCCTTTTGGACAGGGTTGATAGGGGTTTTCCCCTATTGTTGTGGAAAAGTCCGTGCTCCGCTTTATTTATTTTCGGGGACAAATCCTCAAATTACATGCACCCACCCATAACTTGATAGGCAGGCCCCGATAATCCCGGGGACCGATATTAGCCCTTTTGGATATGGTTGATAGGAGTTTTCCCCTATTTTAGGGATAAAGTCCGTGTTCCACTTTTTATATTTTCGGTGACAATTCATCAATTTACATGCAACCACACATGACTTGATCGCCCTGGAGGAACGCTGCACTTTGACACCTCACTCGACCCAATCGGTCCACCAGGGGCCCCTCTCGCCCCTGAAGATTGCCGAACATTCCAAATGACGCGAAAACCCGCGTATTTGGGACTACTTTCTGTCCGCGGAGGCTTCTCCCCACGACCGCATCACCGCCCGATAGCATCACCGCGGAAGAATACAACCCCTAAGGTCACGTGACCGGAAGTGGCGTCATACATGACGTCACACTTGCGCAGAACACCTGCTCACACCGCTTTCGGTTTTTCGCGCATGCGCAGTGACGAGCCGGTTAGTCCAGATGCTTAGACTATACTACTCACGTCATCATTGACCTTATGCCAGTGAACACCAATACATTATGACGTCTCCCTATGTAATTGGTCCCGGTACATGAAACAACTGTACTGAAGATTTACATGGAAGGAATTACAGTTATTTCAAGCGGGATATATTTCAATACCACGGAGTAATGGTAGTCATTTAATATAGTTTAGTTTGTTATATCCTCTGCAAAAAAAAAGAAAATTGTACAGGTTTAAAACTATATTGATTTTTGACGAGCTACAAATTAGACGACTAATTAAAATGGACGGACTTTTCTTTGAGACACGGTATTCATCAGACACGACCAACTTATGACCTGCTGCCGTTTACTGGACTAGATCTGCATGACTTTCATTCTTAGTCACAAAAATAATTTGGTCAAAAGACTTCCTTAAACGTTTAAATGGTATTTTGGGAAATGTCACTATTTACCTGATAGTTTTACATACAAATACATGGTACTTACCACTTGAAGACTTCACAGGGACAATCCCAAATAAGATCAGAAATCCAACCCAGATCGTCTTCGACATGATGGTATGGTGATGGCTGCTCGGGTGAACACGTCGATATGACTGTGAAGACAGTGGGTTCACCCTCCCTTAGACTCGGGTGATAATAGAGCTGAAGAATGTTGTCTTATCAGTAATTAACTCTGAACAAAATTATTGGTAATTCTTTTCGCCGAACGTCCTCGAGATCCAAGAGCTGACTAACGAATGAGCAATCTTGATAATACTATACAGGGAGAGTAAAAAATGTTCATTCATGTTTATTCATTTTAGGCATACATTTACTGCGTATACGAATTTAACGCATGAAAGGATACATGTACTTCATCACTTCATCCTTTCTACAAAAGTGCCTGAGTCACAAGAAATGGTGTATTTCTTGCACCCAAAAACCCCTTCTTGTGACGCAGCCACAATAGTAGGCCTATATGTACCCCGGTATGTTTATGAAGTCCGTAAAAATGAATATAGACGTCAGTTTGATATTGACCCTGAGCGCTGCGTTACATAATATCCCGGAATAACATGAACAAATGTATTTTTCTGTGACAATGTGCAATTTACGTATACTCTCATAAGAATTGTAAATCACAAACGCGTTTATAACAAAGTTCTTCGAGACACACTGAACCACAGTTAAAGCTAGGCAGAGCATCTGAAATACGTTAAATCCACCAAAGTGAATGAGCATTCATTTAACCCTAGGTGGGGGGGGGGGGGATGAAGGCTACCAAATTTTCTGCGCTATCTCCGGAACGACTGAAAATGAAGAGCTGAAACTCCTTGACTTTATAGTTTATCATATTGTCATTTTGAGCCTATTTGCACAATCCCCTGAGCAGAGGGTCATGGGTAAATTCAAGATGGCGGCCGAGTGGGGTACCAAAAAAGTGATGTTTTAGTCATATTTCTTCAAAATTTTCGCTTTTCCGCGATGAAAAGTGGGCAAAAACTATTTTATTTCACATCACATTAATAATTACTAATTTATCATGCAGTTTTTGAGGAGAAATTGCATAAATAAAAAATTCGAGAAATCCGACCGAAAAACTGACCCAAAAATGCCGTTTTTGAAAATGTCACTGTGACGTCATCAAAGCGGCCATCTTGGAGGTTTTTTTTTACAATTTCTGGTAGAGATTTACCAAAGGGTATAGTGTGGTAAGTGTCAGCCCCCTAGCTCAAGGGATACGAAAAATAATTAGGTGGGAAAAATAATTAACCAGGACAGGTCCCAAAAAGCCCAGGACAGATAGGGTTAACGCATCTTCACTGCGTCAAGGTTTCTATTTGTGAGCCAAAGTCGAACACCCCTGTTTTTAGCGTGGATGGGGTCATCTTTTCAGCCATATCACGACAGTACCTTAGTGTGACAGAGCATGCCGCCTTTTACAGGGCTGCCTCACTGAAGCAGATTCATGGTAACATGGAATATTTACACAGATAATACATTGATCACTGCCACTGTATGTACAAGAAACCACTCCTTGATGTCAGAGTAACGCAGTGAGTGTATACACACGCTCATTATACAATGACTGTTTATCGCCAGCAAATATCGTTCCCGGGTGATGAACACATCTGTTTATTCACGACAACCTATCAATACCGTCAAATCTGCCATGTCTGCCTGTGATTGCATAACACGAAACCGGTTGAAGTAGGATGGAAAGTATACGTCAGTGTGGAGGTATTGCAAGGAGAGTGATAGATAGAGGCCTATTTCTGCGTTGAAACGAAGCATCGAACTTCCAATATACCGGTTCTCAAAAAGCTAACACAAACTGGAATTTCTCGGGTATCAAGTTTTGGTAAAATAAGGCCGTCAAGTGAAGCTGACTGTTTATTTCATAGAATAGTGCAGTCTAGTTTTCTAGAAATAAATCAATTTCTCGTTCAGATAGGCGGTTTTGCTTTTCATTCCCGCTAAAACGAACTCGATCGGTAATCCAAAATAATTAGTGTGGAATTTAAAATTCTTCATTCCAGTTACTGTGGCAGCTTTTATATAATCAAATGACCATAACATGAAGAAAACATCGAAATGTTGAACTAACTGAACATTCCACTGAGGGACAGTGTTCGCATATATATAGCCTGAGGCAATTGTGATTATCCATCAATTGGGCACCGGGTCATACGGAATGTGGCCGGTATTAATTATCAAAACTTGGGGACCACGCGACAGGTTGTCAGTTGGATCGTTGTTATTCAAAATAGCCATTCAATCACTTAGACAACACAGACACGCATCGCAGTTCATTTCATAAAATAAGTTTTACCAAAATGAAACCGGCTCTGATCGGTTGTATTGTTTTTCTTAAACTTTTACAAACCCTAATGTTAATTCACAGTGTCTATGTTTCTGATGATCAATGGAGTATGTGCGGCACATTCAACGGCTATGGATGGAAACATAATTGAGAAAAGTTGACTGCGCTATCCATCCCCGTAGCAAACCCCTGACGGCAGTCGAACGTGCTCTCCGGAGCTGGATGAATCAGTCTACTGGCGAAACTGATGTTTCGATTGGTCAGTTCTCCATTTGAAAAGGGGACCTTCCAAACAGTACAGCGATGTAGGGGAAGAGGCTAGTGAGTGACAAACAGCAGATACATTGTTTTGGTTCATACTCCATGTAGTAATCACGAGACAATGCAGCCAAGTCCAGGAACAACAATGTGTCTAGACTTGGGCCTCTTCAGTGACACAAAGAGTCAAACAATAGCTACCTACATGAAGTATCTACCATTATTATACTTATTAGAGTGTCTCCCTATATAAATTGTAATGAGATAAAACTGCATATTCCCCGGTCAATAAAACTGCATATTCCACCCCCCATGGAATATACACTAAAGGGAGATAATTACAACAGAGGTCGCCCCGTTCTCTCGGTCGCGCTGCAAACGGTAGCCAATCACGGAGCAGTTCGTCGAGTTGATTTTAGTTGGAGAACACAGCAGAAATAAATTATCTCCCACCATCTAATTGTAAGTAGAATCGTACCCAAGCACATTATTGGAGTAACTAACAAGCGGCATCGAACAACTATACGTGCGTTGCGAGATTTACACGATAGTAGTGAAGCAGCTCCGAATCAATGGAATCTCGTGCATGAAAAATAATGTTGCTGGCGATTGCTCACTGAAAGCAATCAACTCAGAAGGATTGCGCTCTTCCAAAATAAACATAAAACATTATTTTGCGCGAGAGATAATAGATTAGCACAGAGTTAAGTTGATAAATATAATAATGAAATTATTGCCTTGTTGTGAGGGGAATATGCAGTTTCGTTGCCACTCGGCTGTGCATATTGCCCTCGCCTGCGGCTCGGGCAATATGCACAGCCTCGGGGCAACAAAACTGCATATTCCCCTCAACACAAGGCAATATTTTCATATTGTTTTCTTCGCTAACTAACCTGAAATGACAGAAAGACTGTCATAACAACATGCACCTTTAGCATATCTTGAACAGTTAATTAGAATACGGCGCTTTGATTTGCGTTCAGCAACAATGCTATACATTCGACATGTGATCGCCTGGCAAACCTTCACCCCTACACCGTCAGTAATACCATCCATTGCATCACACACTCGGCAGTTCATACGCATGGACTATATTCATGCGAAACACAAACAAAAATCAATAAAAAAAACTCTTTGGCAGTTAACCCTATACCTGGCTTGGGGGGGAGGGGGCAAAATACCCCCCAATGACTTTATAGTTTATCATATTGAAGTCATTTTGGGCCTATTTGCATAACCTCCCGAGCATGGATAAATTCAAGATGGCGGCCACGTGGGGTACCAGAAAAGTGATGATTTTGTCATATTTCTTCAAAATTTCTGCTTTTCCGCGACGAAAAGTGAGCAAAAACTATTTTATTTCACATCACATTAATATTTACTAATTTATCATGCAGTTTTTGCGGAGAAATTGCATAAATAAAAAGATCGGAAAATCTGACCGAAAAATCGACCCAAAAATGCCGTTTTTGAAAATGACGTCATTGTGACGTCTTCAAAGCGGCTATCTTGGATTTTTTTTTTACATTTTGGTAGAGCTTGACCCAAAGGTATAGTGTGGTATGGTTCAGCCCCCTAGCTCAAGGGGCAAGGAAAATAATTAGAGGGGGGGGTGCAGAAATGCCCCCCACCCCAGGCCAGGGCTTGTAGCCAGACAGTCGTTCAGCTGACATGCCCTGTTCGGAGGTTGTGCACTATTCTTTGAAACACTGTAGATCGCGGGGTGAATAACAGTAAAATAGCTCAAATTTGTACCTAAAAATAATACCGGTAATATAATAGCTTACCGTAAAATACATACACAGTTATCACTACAATAACAGTTCAGGTTAAACACAACTGCAGTACAGTATCTTGGAACGCCGGGCTTTACCTTAAACTACCTATACACTTTAATAAGTCTTCAATGGCTGTCCGTCTCTCTGTCTGTCTGTCTTATATACACTGTGTATGTACTAGTGATTTCATGTGAACCGGCTTTGGAACAAGGCTGAACTCCCATCCATAATTTAAGATACATTGTTTTATTCGGACAAACTTCAGTAACGAATGTACTAATCGAGCTAAAATGAAGAATAAAATACAATGCGTGACAAAATCGTGATCTAGGTCATGATATTTCTCCATACGTTTGGCTGTGGCTGACATGTAAATATCTTGTTTTCCTGCGATTCGGGTACACTTTAATAGTATGGATTGCATTAATCGAGTTAAATTCAAGAATAAAATATGATGGGTGACAAAATCGTTATGACGACAAAATCGTTATCTAGGTTTGAGACCGGTTTGGTTGTGACATGGATGTGAAATTTCAACCATGAGCCGCGCAGGTCACAAATAACGATCAGACATGCCTCACGCCTATTCCGTCCTTGTGAGATTCTGCATACTCTGCCGCTGGTCTGTATAGTATACCTGTATGTAGATTTGTTCATGTTTTTTTTCACATTATGCCAGAGTATGGAATATTAATCACATATGTACAGAACTCATTCTGAAAATATAAGAAAATAAAGTTATAAATGTTCTTCCAAACAGTACACATGGGCTCTGGCGATCCAATCCTGAACAAACATCAAACATTCCCATCACCTCAAGAACAGAGAGCTTTCGCAAATGGGAGTGTGAAATATCTATTTTGCGTTAAGCGGGAGAATGAAACGCAATTTACGAGCTGCGAATTAAATTTCCATACGTGAGGCCCATATTTTACTATTTATTCCCCATATGTTTTCTGTTTTATCAGCATCGCAACATATTGTCGCCGAAGCGGTTGACCAGTCAACGTCATCCACGAACGTGTCTTATCATGGCTAAATCCCAGCATAGCGGGATGATTTCAGCGCTAATATTTTCGATAATTTTCTCCAATTGGTTAGAATCTGCACGTGTGACCTCAAATAATAGAACAATACACCCTAAACAATCTGCTGAGTATACCACCATATAGAAAATATCCCCAGAAATATCGTCGGCGATATTGAAGATCTTACGTGTATTCTATGCAAACATCATATACGGAAGAACTGCATTTTGGAGGAAGGATGTGCAAGTTCCTCAAGGGTACATTAATACACTGCAAACGTTCCAATACACACTATCTTTGTCCATGTCATTTATAGTCTCCCCAAGTAAACAGCCTCATAAAAACATTTGCTCTTAACGGATTCAGCTTTCAGGATCCAGACATCCTCCATTTGTATAAACAAACAAGTAAAAAAAAAAAAATAAATAAAAAACAGTTCAATTTAGCAAATACGAGGAGTGAGTGGATAAGTTATTAAATAAAGTTGCTTTCAACAATCTTTCAGTACTATCACGACGTTTGGTTCCTGTTACTTTTCACACTCTGGATGCCATGGATAGGGGACGGTTTGCTTTTTGAACCCATACCCAAGAATCAGCCGTTTAACCTTAAAATGCATAGAACGGTCGAATATATCTGGTTATTTTTGCACTGATAAAAATCTTGGATTACTTTATCTCAGTCTGGGAAGTATCTCCAAATGCTTCTCATTTATATATAGTTTAAAGAATGATGTGATGGGACATTTCTTTCAAAATTTGTTGTATTTATTGAATAGGTCTTAAGGATGTCCGCTGATGGTTTTTGACTTTGGCAGCCATTTTGCCTGTTTTTCTATTGGGTTATCTCCCTTTCCTGGGTTAAGCGATGGGGATTTCCTTTAAAAGCCTTCTAGCCGAGAATTTTGCACAGCAGCATCCATCCAATTTGATAAATTTTGATAGACATTGTGATTAGCTGTAAACAGTTAGAATATAAGAAAAAGTTAAATACTATTTATATGAATTTTTCATGAATATGCTTCAAAACTAGGGCTATTCCCTATGCTTTCTGGGTTATCAAATTGAGCATGGATCAGTCTACTTAAACGTTGCCTACAGCTAAAAAATGCACACCAACCTATATTTTTTTCTTTGTTTTTCCGCCTATTAAACAATTATGAATGCAACAACACACATTATTCAAAAAGTTAATTACTTTGATTTACCACCAGCGGACATCCTTAAATACTCTATTTTTTCTACCCTTAATGGATCCGATATCAAATTCCAGTATGGAAGTATAATATTTACTGAATGCGTAAATGTTTTTCTTTATATTTTTTACGAACAATGATGCCGAATTTCTGGCACGTGCAATGGAATGTAATGTCACACTGAACTATGAGCTCAGAAAAAGCCACTGTAACTCTAGCTGTCATAGGATTATATATGGTAATGGGAGCGAGGCAAAATCAACAACAACTAGAGCTATGGATAGCTATAATGGGTTCAAAGCTCGAACCAGGCTCTTATTTCACGGGCATTATTCGAACATTGCAAGCCGAAGATGGCGGCCAAACTACAGGGCCCAGATAGCATTTTGATTGGCCGATGGCGGCCATTTTGTTTTACGTAGCAACTTTACCAATAAGACTGTTGAGAGACCCTGATCCATTGATTAGGTTTATCAAATTTCACAACGATCGGTGCAGCGGTTTCGGAGGAGAAGACCCTTGAAGGTTTTAAGCTAAATCCAATATGGCCGCCAAACCGTTCAGCCAATCAAAAATATTTGCTTTCAGTACAACACACCATGGCCTTCTCGATATATCGTAGCAACCTAGAAACCCGTATCTATCAGGGTTCAAGAGAATAAGCCGTTGCAAAATTGGTCAAGTTTTTCACCAAATTCAAGATAGCGGCCAAACCACGTGACCTAGGAGTAATATTTTTGCATATTCATGATCGCCATGTCATATAACATATATTTCATAACTTTTCCCGTCAAAATCTATTACTTGAAAATCCGAGCATTTTGATTGGCCGATGGCGGCCATTTTGTTTTACGTAGCAACTTTTCAATAAGATTATTGAGAGACCCTGGTCCATCGATTATGTGTACCAAGTTTCACAACGATCGGTGCAGCGGTTTCAGAGGAGAAGACCATTGAAGGTTTTAAGCTAAATCCAAGATGGCCGCCAAACTCTTCAGCCAATCAAAAGTATTTGCTTTCAGTGCAACAGATCATGGCCATCTCGATATATCGCAGCAACCTAGAAACCCGTATCTATCAGGGTTCAAGATAATAAGCCGTTGCAAAATTGGTAAAGTTTTCCACCAAATTCAAGATGGCGGCCAAACCACGTGACCTAGGAGTAAAATTTTTGCATGTTCATGATCGCCATGTCATATAACATATATTTCATAACTTTTCCCGTCAAAATCTATTACTTAAAATCCGAGCATTTTGATTGGCCACGTGACCTAGATACTTGGTTTTTACATATTCTTGATCCCCATGTAGCCGTGCATGTATCTGGTTACTTTTCCAGACTTAATTCAGAACTTGAAATTTGACCAATTTTGATTGGTCCATGGCGGCCATCTTTTTCAACGGAACCAATTCTCTTTAAGTATCGTTTACTCAGACCTGTCCATATATCATGCCTACCAAGTTTTGTGCCGATCCACCCAGTAGTTCCAGAGGAGAAGATGATTGAAAATAAAATTAAAATTCCAGTAAATCCAAGATGGCCGCCATGTCGTTGGGAAAATAAAGAAGGTTTACCCCAGGTGCAACACCTCTCTTGTCATGTTATCATGCCTCCAAGTTTCGACCGAATTGTTCCAGCCCTTTTCGAGTTATAGCGGGAACAAAATATGGCGGAATAATAAGTATAACTAGAGCTGCGAGCAGCTATGGGTCGGCTTCCGAAATTACGCATGATAGACGATCTAGACAATCCTGACAGACACTTTGAATATTCAATTCAATTAATACTAATTCTAATTCCTGAGCATGTATTTCATCACATTCCCCATCAAAATCCGTTATTTGAAAATTCGACTATTTTGATTGGCCGCTGGCAGCCATTTTCTTTACGGTGCAGCATTTCAAATAGAATTTTGAGAGACCCTGATCCATTGATTATGTGTACCAAGTTTCGTGTTGATTGCTTCATTGGTTCCAGAGGAGTAGAGTTTAGAAGATTTTTTTTGAAAACGGAGTAAATCCAAGATGGCCGCTCAATGCGGTGTTATACTACTAAATGTGAGTCAATATACTGTTGCCAAACTATCCTCTGCGCATTGCGCCGCAAGGTCAATAGGGCTCGAAATGCGCTTTTATACTACTAAATGTGTCAATATACTGTTACTATACTATCCTCTGCGCATTGCGCCGCAAGGTCAATAGGGTCGACATGCGCTTTTATACTACTAAATGTGTGTCAATATACTGTCAACATACCTTCCTCTGCGCATTGCGCCGCAAGGTCAATAGGGCCCGAAATGCGCTTTTATACTACTAAATGTGAGTCAACATGCTGTTACCATACTATCCTGCGCGCGTTGCGCCGCAAGGTCAATAGGGCTGGAAATCCCCTATTAATATTGCAACATAACATGGAAGGGGTCAGGCTGGAAATCCCCTATTAATATTGCAACATACCATGGAAATGGCATTTTCAATTTTACATGTCTGTTCTGGGAGAATTCCCCTTCGAGACCCCAACACCATTGGGAAACTGCGATACCACTATTTGAGAATAGCGGGAAAATTATTTAAGCTACGATTAAATTAAATGAAGCAATAACATTTAGCTATGATAATATACAGTAATAAAACAACTCAGCATTTAATGCGAGATATTCTTATATCGACCTAGCTGTGCTGGTAGTGACGTCATTGCTTTCTTTTACATCTAACCTACATAGTTATCACCGACGAATAATACGTCAACTCGCAAATTTGGGAGAGTTAGATTTGAGAATTGCGGGGAAACTATTGAAGCTAGGTGGAAACGGCTGGCATTTTTCCGAAAGAGCTGCTCCTGGACGATACAAATCAATAAACTGCAACGCTGTACCTGCCGTAGATCCAGAGTTATAGCCTGTACAAGATGTGTTCCTTTTCTTACAAAAATCAAGATGGCGGCCAAACTACGTGATCTAGGAGCAAAATTTTTGCATATTCATGATCGCCATATCAGATAACATATATTTCCTCACTTTTCCCGTCCAAATCCGTTACTTCAAAATTCGACCATTTTGATTGGTCAATGACGGCCATTTTAATTTACGGAGCAAAATTTCAAACAGGAATCTGAGAGCCCCAGATCCATTAATCATGTGTACCAAGTTTCGAGTCAATCGGCTCAGTGGTTCCACAGAAGTAGATGTTGAAAGGTTTAGGGTAAATCCAAGATGGCCGCCAAAACATTTGACCAATCGGCTTCTTCTTTGGGTATTCATTACATCTAATGGGCTCAAGCACCATGAATCCACTATATTCAGCATCAGCGTGTCCAATAACACACATATAGTCACTTCCGCTATCGAAATCTGTTACATGAAAATCCCATAATTGACCAATTTTGTCGAATTTCGATGGAGAATAACGGGAAAACTATTGCAGCTAGGCGGAAACCGTTGACATGCTTCCGAAAGAGCTGCTCCTGGACAATATAATGCAACAAACTGCAAGGCTGTACCACCTATAATTCCAGAGTTATAGTCCCTAAAAGATGTTTTCAGTTTCTGACAAAATTCAAGATGGCGGCCAAACCACGTGACCTAAGAGCAAATTTTTTGCATATTCGTGATCGTCATATCGGAATGCATATATGTAGCCACTTTTTCCGTCAAAATCCGTCAGTTGAAAAACCGACAATTTTGATTGGTCAATGGCGGCCATTTTGTTTTACGCAGCAAATTTTCGAATAATAATCTGAGAGCCCCAGATCCATAGATCATGTGTACCAAATTTTGACTCAATCGACCAAGCGGTTCCAGAGAAGAAGATCTTGGAAAAAATATTTGTTTGCAGGGTAAATCCAAGATGGCCGCTGAACCCCGCGACCAATCACAACCAATTTTCAATATGCACTAGATCTTCACATGCCTAATATGTGTGTAAAGTTTGAGCATGATCGACCTGATGGCTGCTGAGATTTAGCAATCACAAAATCAGGGAGAAGAATAAGAATAATCCGAACAATAATAAAGAAGTCTTCCGATCTTCATCGGAAGCCTTAATAATCCGAACAAATACAAAAGGCTTCAAGCCATTCTGGCTTTGAACCCTAATTAATGAATACGAAGTCAATTAGACCCCTCCCGCCGATGTTTTCGGGCTACTTCATACCCCACGCCTGACTGGTGACAGACAAATGTGAAGGCGTGCTTTTTGTAATTTACGCTCTCAGAAAATAAATGAGACATCGAAACATATTGGACGTATCCAGTGAACCACTTGCAATTTTCTTATCCCCTCAATCTCTCATTAAAACCCCGCGCCTGGCTGGTTATATTGTCGTCAGCAATTAGAGTAAGTGACTTTGTCAGAACTCGAATCAATCAGAGTATGACAAAACATCTACATAGGTGGTTGAATCCAATATAACTGAACCGCCTACCGTATCGTGCCTATCACATCCTCCGCGACCTCAGCGGATGGAATGATACACTCGACCTATTTTGATTTTACTCTGACCACAGCAGATGAGAAGCGCTCTGTATTCGGCCAGTACATTATGAGAAGTATAAACTTGAAGGGGTTCACACGTACCCCTACCCTACTTCACATTATATAAGTCTATGAAATATGCGGTTTCTAAATATCTAAGTTACAATGCTTCTCGCACTATTAAACTTCGAATTTTGTAAACGAAAACTCATCTGGACGAATAAATAAATTCCCGTGAAGTCTCACCCGTGACGTCATCAGTTGATCATCTTCCAGCTCCAAGCTGCAGTTTAACATACTGCTGACGTATTCACCCCAGTGGCATTGTAACTGATTTAAGTAAAGTTCGTCTTTCCCTGATCAAGTAACAAATGATTACATCTGTAATGGGAATCTAATATTGTATAATTACGTGTAATAAACTGAGCTTTAAGTCACCTTCATTTGATTAAGTCATGTGATCCATCAACGGGGTTATCCATGCAGGTATACCAGTTTTCAACACCGTAGCTTGGCGTGCTATTTGTCGTGGAATATGAAGAATACTTTGACACAAAGAATCAAAATTTATCCTATAGATACAATTGTTTGGACAATATAGTTATTTGTTTATAATTTATAAAATGTGTCGAGATTTAGAGGGTAGATTGAATAATAAAGTATTGTTCCAGACAAATAATTACTGATTGAACCCAATCTAGATAAACCAAGATGGTAAATCAGGGGAATACCATCTGGGCGTAACACTATGAAAACTTCGTGCAAAATGTTTGCCGATATTCTACGAGACCTCAAAATAAGCCAATCACGACAATTTCTTCCTTTTCTCTCTGACAATGATTGACGTTTAGTCGCGGAGATTAGCACGGCATAATCTTTTGATATAAAGCCAGACTTTTCGGCCGGAGTAAAGTCTTTGATCTTTATGGTTTACCACGCACAATGTCTGGAAATGATGCCATATTTGAGTACTGTTTCTCGATAATGTTTATGTATTAGTCGACGTGCTACCGTGTGTAATTACTGTGGGCGTGATTTTGAAATTGTTTCCACAAGCTAGCCACCTGAATGGCTAACAGATGTAGTTCAAATTCGTACGGGATTCATACAGCGATGAAGTCAGATATAATATTCCGTGATATTATATCTCAGTTTACTGAGATTGATCCCCTAAAATGGAGCGTGAACATCAACCGGTCTCTCTCTCTCTCTCTCTCTCTCTCTCTTGACTGGTAGATCTGTCTTTTGACTGGTACATCTTTGACGTGTCAGCCTCAGCCACAGGACACTGCATCCGGGAATTTCAAGAGTAGAAAGCGTTTCGACGCCGCTAATTGAACAACAGATAAGTCCTATCTTGTAGGTAAGTAATATAGGAAGCTGATCTTGACACCACTTGACCTATGTCTTCTGCAATTGCATGTGTCCTCTGTGAAGTCACCTCCGGTTTCGGTCACGTGACCGAAAGTGACCTTTAACCCTGCACATGCGGGTGTACTCCACACTTGCCACGGTTTCGCACAAAGTGACCCCTCCCTAATTTCATAATAAGGAAGGTCGCCCGTTTTTGACAGCATGGTAATTCTTCCTGCCTTTCTACTAACTGATATCTATATTATCACCCTGCTGGACGTAACCATTTCTCCAAACGAGGATATAACAATTGCTTGTTGATCGCACCTACCAACCACCTCGCTGAGGGTCTAATAATACCCCAGCCACCAGTCAGATTTTTGGACCGGATTTCGGGTCGCGCGCACATCGCCGGATGTGACAACACATGTAGTAAAATAGATGTTTGCCGAACATTTCGATTACTTTTCAAGTCTGCATTATACCTCTGTTGACCTAGCGTTAAAAAGAATTATCTGGAGATTATTTTCCCTGTTTATCTGGACAGAGCATATGAAAAGTAGTTCGCTCATGTGCAAAACTGAAGGAGTTGTTCGGCCGGATTCAAACTGAACCGTGCGTACGAGAGTTTTCCCCTATACGTCATAGCAACGTAGTAAAGGTCAACTTCCGCTATTGGAGGCAGGGATGATAAATGAGCCTGTGAAATGGAGCATGCGCTGTGGAGAGGATGCGCACCTACGCGCCACTACAGAGTTGATCGTGTCCGAAAATGAATATCTTGGCAGGCCAAAATCCGCACTTTTTCGGGGAGCGAAAATGTTGATTCCTTTATGGCGATAAAATTTTACAAAAACGAGTAGGTCGCCCCCGTGTTTTTTTTTGTTGACATTTTAAATTGTCCGTTGGACGAGAAACACTTTAACATGCATAAAAAGAAATCATTTCGTACGTTTTCTCTAGGTTGTGGGTCGAATTTGACACATTTTCATACATTTTATGGAGTTTTTTCAGAAAAGTTGAAGAAGGTTTAAGGAGGATTGCACGTCTTTCATTTTCAATTTCAATAGCTGAATTATCTCCTGAAATAATGGCATGTGCTCATGTAGAAAATATTTACTTTTACAGGGTTTTTGTTAAAGATTTTACATCTATTTATGGCCGAAGACCAGAACCCATGCCTGCTTTTAGCCGCACATCATTTTGGTGGGGAATGCACCCTGCGCACAAAATCGGTAAAAATGGCGCGCAGGGTCAAAGGTCACTTGCGGTCACGTGACCGGAACCGGAAGTGACGTCAGAGGTCATGTGTACATTTTTGAGGTCAAGTGATGTCAAGATCCCCTTTTAGTTGGAGCAGATCACGAAACCTGGCTATCAATACGTGGGGTTAACGAGCGTGTGCTGAAAGTATTTCTCCGTGAATCGGTTTTGTCTACGTGCTCCTTGTGTGACGTCACAAAGGTCATATGCAAGGTCAGGTGGTGTCCAGAAGCTCTTTCCAAGGGTCAAGAGGGGTCTATGTGCCGGGTGGTCGATCCGTACAGCCACGCGGCCGCCTGAATACATTGGAAGTTAGACTTAAATTACGTAGTATTACCGTGACGGCTGTACTGTTCTACCCCTCAATCCGAGTGATGTATTAATAGAACTGACGTCATGATATATGAATAGAACAGGGCTTTTCCACGGGGATTCCCCGTACCATGTCCCGGCGGAGCATGACGTCATCGGGAACCAGCAAATCGCAACATGTTGTCTTCCGTAATATGAATGTAATTGATACATACACCCACATTATACAATATGGTACAATCGCACGCAAAAGGTAAAAAAACATCCGTGTAGGTCCGTTTTTGTAATGTCGGTATAAGAAACACGGTATCCGCTGGACAAATTCCCCGATACCCCGGATGAGGTGAAAGTTTAGATCGTAGCGCCATCTATACATTCTGGACACAAGGACGACAACTCTGACGGGGCAAGAACTCTGTTGGCGACAGTCCCAGTATCTCCCCGGATTCTAATATTTCTGAATAGGTAGGAATTTGCTCTTGAGTTATTTTAATGTTAAACTGTCCGGACATTTCCGGTGACGTCACGTCCGGGTCAAGGTCACGACCCTTGATTACTAGGCTTTCAGTGACTTCAATGTGAATCTCCGGAAAATGCATGTTTGAGGTAGGAGTATTGGGGTGATCATTATTTTTCTTGTGGATTTCACTATGGGGTGTGGCCTCTAGATTTCTCTGTCTCGCCATGTAGAAGACGATGGGAGGGGTCTTGTGAGCATGGGTTGACGCATTCGTAGTACATAGCCAGGCCTGTGAGGCATGTTTTGGGGTCGAGGTGGACCACTATTGGTCCGACTGGGCCGTGGAAGGTAACATAGTGAAGCACTCATGGAGGAGCGTCCGACTGGATGAGTGTGGCGGGGAACAGGCGTCATCCTGCGCATGCGCATTCGAGGAGTAGTACCGAAAGTGGGAATTTTGGAGGTGCGCAGGGTGTATTTGAGCCATTGAGGGGCTATATCGCATCCAAATAGGGCGTGTATGGTATCATATTGAAGCTCTCGCAGTCACTGACGTCATTGATGACGTCATCAGCAGGAGTAGTAGCGTTGTGAAGCATTCGTGAGAGATCATCCGAGTGGACGGTGTGTAGTGGAAATACCGTGCATCTGCGCATGCGCAGTAGAACAAGGGCATTGAAATGGACGTGCTGGGTGTCAAGATGGTTCAATATTGATCTTAATGAGTCGACTGGGAGTGATATTCACCTGCGCACTTGGAGAGTAGTAGAGAAAAGGAACATTCGGATTTGCAAAGAAGCGCGCTTGGGAGAGGTGGTCATGTTCGCTATCGCTACCTGGTAGAGTTATCTCAGGGTATGTGTGTAGGTGTGAGTGGTGATGGAGGAAGAGGAGGAGGAAGAAGTAAAGGAGGAAGGGGAGGAATGCGAGTGAGTGAGTGAGTGAGTGAGCGAGTGTGAGTGAGTGAGTGAGTGAGTGAGTGAGTGAGTGATTGATTGATTGATTGATTGAGTGAGTGCGTTTGTAGACCACTAGCCTCAGGAGTGGTATCCTATTGAAGCTCTTACTGGGTAGAGCCAGACTACGCTTGGGCAAGCGCAATGTGGAGTAGTAGAGAAAGATCAACTTGTCCGCGTTCGATATGTTTACAATTCAATCATGCACTTGTCCTTCAGAAGCCGCCATTTGGCACTGCATCTGTCATATTCGTTCTTGTCCGTTAGATGAATTCTCAACTGCTCTTGTCCAATCAGAAACCGCCCTTTCAGAAAGTTCAATCTTCCTCCATGTTCGCTCTGATCCGTTTGTTCTAATCCTCATCGGGCAGGCCAGGATACTTTAACGGCAACATGTCATGGAACAGCTGTTTGCCCTTTTTGATCACGTATTACAGGGCCTCGGTGGGTGGTAGCCCCATATCCTCTTTCAAGTGACGCTTGGTCTTCATGATGGACCTGTTCGTGTGGTCGCCTTTCATTTCAAACGGTAGCAGCCTGTACAGTTCATATATCGCCATGGCTGTTTTCCTGATGCAGGGGCGGATTTTGATGTACACCTGTTCTAAATTATCCTGCCCGGCGTTTTCGATCGCCGCAGCGTGAGTATTAATAGCTGCTGTCACAATACGATCCCAGAAGGCAGGTTCTTACTTACTTTCCTGGAATGTAGGCTGACTATCTGAGGTCAATCTTTTCGTATCAGTAGATACACTCTCAGCAGTCTCTGTTTCGATATCAATCGGTGGACTCTCAGAATTAGCTGGTATATTCTCAGCATTCGCCCCAGTGGACTCCTCGGTGTCTTCAATCCCACGTATATTCTTCTGGTGTCGCATAATATCGTCATTACAAGCATCTAGTCCGTCATTCATAATTCAACCGTCGTCCATTAGAGAATATCCGCGTCCATAATCCAACGACCTATTCCATATAACAGTATTAGCACCAAATTCAAAAAGTCATTCATAGTATACATAAACATAGGCTTGTTTCCTGCAAGAGAGAAGCGGTCAACAGTTTTCAATGATGCCGGCAAGACATGATGATGTTCCAAAAATATCAAATCCGTATTGCTGATCAGTATTCTTAATCCATAATATTCGTTGTAAAGTCGTCATCTAAAGAATGATGTATCTCAGTCACGCTTTGATTGTGACTGTTCATATGAGCACCATGAGGATCTTGAGGTGCATGGGTTCATACGGCCCCTAGCCCCGGGTTAAGCGGAATAGATACAAGTTACGAAACGTAACGCCATAGATCTTGCACGCTACGCTCGTATTTTGCTATCAGCATGCGATATGTATCGCCAAATTTGAGAAACTTTGAGTGGAGGCGCTTGTCTGGTGAACGTGCGTTTGCACTAAGAACAAGTATGAGCCATGATGACGGTTGAACGTCGACTGTGCATATTTTTGGGATACGCTTGCTTTCATGAACAGTAACGCCCGCCAACGCCCAGCATAATGCTTCAACGCCCTGGTGAAATACCTCAGAAGCTCTGATTATTCGAGATATTTCATAGAATTGACATTAATTCATCGAAATGCAGTGACGCCCGTCAACGCCCGTCGTAACGTCTTAACGCCCGTCCCAAACGACCTATCTTAACGCCTTAATGCCCTAACTGAATGCCTTAACGCCATATCGTAACGCTTTAACGCATTGTCGATCATCCATGGACGGACATCATCAAGTTGGGGGTTGGAGAAGATTTCTCGTCTCCAGCTGCGTCTCCATAAAGGTTTGAAATGCCTAATGCAGGGTCAGGAAATTCTGGGCACGGGTAGTTGTGTTGGTGTCCTCTTTGGTTATTATCTGTTTCTTATGCAGCAGAAGACATACACGGGTCACTCATTGGATGTCATCTATGAGAGTGATAAGATGACGACGCATGCGTTGGTGCTGAGCGGTCTCGGTGGTTCCACCTTGAGTTGTACCAATAATAGTATCCATTTGAACGTTGGCTTGACGTAACGCTTCGGTTAGAATATCCTCTTTGTCGGGTTCAAAGTTTACATCAGGCAACGTGGACCCTGTAGTCCTCATAGTGAAATGTGGGGAATGGTGTCGTGTGGGCTATTTATAAGTCACCTGTTGACGCTTTTAATCTTAATGATGTGTTCAAACAGGTGTTTCTTTTGAGCCATCCCTCTGACATACGCCGCTGTCCAGCTCATGCCTGGGGCTTTCAACAGTAACGCTGTCCACACAGTAATCCAATCGGATGGGCCCCCACGAATGCTTAATAATGACACCTTATACGACCCAATCGTACCACTATGGGTCCACCACGACCTCAACACATCCATTCCAATACCCTTTTTCTACTGCGCATGCGTAGATTGACGCTATTCCCACCTCACACCCATCCAGTTGGACGCTCCCTCCCCCACGAGAGCTTCACACTGATACCTCCCATGACCCATTCGAACCAGTATGGGTCCACATCGACCCAAAAACGTCCCTTCCAATACCCTTTTCCCACAATTCCCGGTCTGCGTCGGATGGACCCCCACGAATGCTTCACGATGACACCTCATACAACCCAATCGGACCAATATGGGTCCACCTAGACCCCAAAATGTCCATTCCAATAACCCTTTTTTTACAGCGCATGCGCAGAATGACATCAGCTCTACCCCACACCTATCCAGCTGGACGCTTCCCCACGAGTGCTTCACGATGACACCTCACAGGACCCAATCGGACCAATAGGGGTCCACGCAGACCCCAAAACGTCCACCCCGATCTGCCTGCCCAGTGCGCATGAGAAAGTAACTTTTCTACGCATGGCCTCGAGACCCCTCCCATCGTGTTCTACAGCTCGAGATGAAGAAAACAAGGGGACCACACCCCATACCGCAAATGTCGAAGCGTGGGTTTCCCATTAGGTTAAACATTGTCCACTGCCCTGGAATGGGCCTACACCATAGCCATATATAGATATGCCCTTTGGTAAGTGTATTAGTGTATTTTCAACCTTGCCTAGTATGGGCTGACTCGTGGTGCAGTGGATAACGTGTCCGCTTCTGGAGCGACGCAGTACAGGTTCGACTCCCGCTAGGACCAGGGGATTTCCCTTATCTCGCTGTTTGGGAATTTATGCTGGGCATAGTGCTGGCGATATTGTCGGGGACCATGTTTGATGACGTGCATTCCAGGAGATTAACATTGGAAGTCATGGGGATCTTATGAAGGGGCAGATCACTCTTGCTGGGCCGAAAGTGACCCGGATGTCACGTGACCGGATGTGACGTCATTGCAGTCCCAGCCTCATTTTTCTGACAGAATATGCTGTCTTCCTACTACTGAGGAGCCCTACAACAGTTTTTGCAACGCTGTCTTGGACATTGCCAAAAAAAAACTATCATCGGCAAGAAGACAATCTGTCCGCACAGCAAGGGATGGTGGATTGATGACCTGAAAGAACAGGTTAAGGAAGTAAGAAAGTTAAAGCGAAGTTTCAACAAGAAAAGTGATCCTGTCAACTGGTTTGCATATACACAACATGTGTTAATGAGATCCAGACCATAGTGGAAGAAACAAAATACTGGGAAGAACTGTTTGCCGAAATGAACCGAAAGAACAAAAACAAAATGTGGAACATCATCAGGTGAAAACATGCCAATACTTTAAACATATTGTACAGCGATAGTAGCATCAGCGCGCATAGCCAACACTGATGAAGACATTTTCAATGAGATGCTAAAGCTGTACGGTAGTGGAACCTGGAAGTTAATGAAGAAAACAAGGTTGAGAAGTCTGGCCGGAGGAATCGACTTCGCTCCTGGACGAGATGTACAACCATACCTGTGAACCAGAGAACAAAGACGTGAGACTGGAAGAGGTCTGTGCTGCTTTAAAAGACTTGGACAGTAACTCAGTTCACAGTACAGAAGAACAGATTTTTCCCATCTTGTTGTCCCCCTTCGCAACGCGGCCGGGAACTTTAAAATGGTTCTTGCTTCTTTGTGTCCGTGGATGTCCGTGAATGTCCGTGTACGTCCATGCATGTGTGTTCGAAGCGATAACTTCCTAATGCTTCGTTGGATTGTTCTCAAATTCGGCATACGCATTTTTGTGACAAGACGCCAGTCGGTATTGCATTTCAGCAACATCTGCCTGAAGGTGGCGCCACTGGGTCAAAATGGATCTTGGTTCTTTGTGTCCGGGGATGTCAGTTTGAATTCTTTACAAGCGATAAATTCCAAATGCTTTGTTGGATTCTCCTGAAATTCGGCATACGCATTCCTTGTGAGAAGATGCTGTTGTGTACTGCAATTCAGTAACATTTGCCTGAAGGTGGCGCCACTGAGTTTCGCTGAGACCATTTCTCAAATCGTTAGGACTGTGCATGTACCATGATACAGGACCAGGGGGACAAAAATTGCACCAGGTTGATAGGTCTGCTTATGGCGGACAACAGGGTGGATTTATTCCTAACAGCTGATCTCAATTTAAAAGCTGTACCCACACATTGATTTGGATTGATTGTTGTTTACCTGGTTAATAAATCTTGGGACCTGGGCTGAGCCCCATAAAATTACAAGACCTGATACATATGACATCAATGATTAAGAATATTGCCATTGCAGTGTTTATTTCCAAAAAATAATAATAATACTAATTTTTGACACTTACATTAGAATGACTTGTTTCCACGAAGTGAAATTAATAATAATACTTTAATCGGGGACTTTAAAATGGTTCTTGCTTCTTTGTGTCAGTGGATGTCCGTGTATGTCCGTGCATGTCTGTCTGAATTTGCTGCAAGCAATAACTTCCTAACGCTTTGTTGGAGTGTTCCGAAATTCGGCTCACGCATTCCTTGCGACAAGACGCCAGTTGATATTGCATTTCAGCAACATCTGCCTGAAGGTGACGCCACTGGGTCAAAATGAGTCTTGCTGCTTTGTGTCCGTGGGCACCTGTTAAAAATGTTCACAAGTGACAACGTCCAAATGCTTCGTCGGATTCTCCCGTAAATTCGGCATATGCATATCTTGCGACAAGACACTGGTTGCTACTGCATTTCAGCAACATCTGCCTGAAGGTGGCGCCACTGAGTTTCGCTTCTTCGTGTCCGTTCCAGTTAAAATGGGTCTTGCTCTCTTTGTGTCTGTCTGTTCAAATTCTTCACAGACGATAACTTCCACAAAGCTTTGCTGGATTCCATCGAAATTTAGCATATACACTCCTTGTGACCAGATGTGGGTTGGTATTGCGTTTCAGCAAGATTCACCTGAAGTTGGCGCTACTGGGTCTTGTTCCAATCTTCTGTGCATGTCCGTGGTTTCCATTCAAATTCTTCACAAGCGATAACTTTCAAATACTTTGTTTAATTTAGGCATCCCTAGGGAGGCCTTATGTTGTTGTCATTTTCTTCTTTCTTCCGCTTCTCGCCGTTAGTTTTGAATTTCATGTCGCTTTAAATGACGGACACCATTTTCTTAAATTTTGCTGTCCAATCCTTCTATTCCACATCATATGATTTACACTAAAGCTTTTGCAGGAACCATATTTTATTTCAGAAGTATAATATGAAATAACTGGCGGGGGAATCCCCGCAGTACCAAACCCCTGTTACCGCCTGTTGGGTTTTTTTCGTGTCATATTAAATGAAGGACAACATTTCCTTCAATTTTGCTGTCAAATAATTGTATTCCACATCATATGATTTACCCTAAAGCTTCTGCATGAATCATTTGTGTCCACACGTGTAACTTATTATATTAATTACAACTGAGTTCCGAAAGTTTGGCGTTTCGCCCACTTGCGCCTACATGTAGCACCACCTCGTATCAAATCCAAATTTGATTTCGCTCATCGGATTTTTCTCCAATTTGGTATTCAGATACCATGCCATGATATGTCCCTTGGGATTGTATTTCGCCTGCTTCTACATACTGGTGGCGACACCTGGTGGACAAATCTGAAATTTGTTTCTGGTAATAATTTGACAACTGCTCATCAGATTCTTCTCAAATTTGGTATTCATATGCCATAAGATGTCACTTGAGATTGTGTTTCGCACACTTGCGCCTACAAATATAAATTTGGTTTCCGGGCAATAAGACCCCTCTTCAGATTCTTCCCAAAGTTCGTATGATGATACATGTTCCATGTCAGGAGAGGATGCTTGGGATTGCGTTTTGCCCACTTGCACCTACAAGTGGTGACACCTGGTTGCAAATTTAAAATTTGGTTTCCGGACAATAGGTTGAGGATGCATTCAGCTTCTCGTCAAATTTGGTTTGCAGATAATATGCCTTGAGATGACACTTGGGGTTGCTTCTCGGTTACATAATTTCCATGCTTCACTACATGGAAACTATATTACAGAAGCAATCAACGTTCAGTCAACCATTCGGAGTTGATTTTAAAACTTGAGAAGGCAGAAAGACCCTTCCGCATCCAACGCTTATGAAGTAGCAGTTGCCTCCCTCATGTATATCCCCCCGAGATCAACAATGCTAAAAAATATTGCTGCCATTTCGGCGGGGGAATTAGCATACTCTGGCTGCTTGTTGAAGTTAGCAGTGGCTTTGTTGTGGTTGCTGCAGCCTGGAGTTCAGGTGACATGCCGACAGCCTTCAAGTAAGACCTGAAGCACCTTATTCCCAAACCAAAGAAGCTACAACAGACTAGTTACCTTGGAAAGTAAAGTGGGAAAGCTGTTGGAGAAAGTTATTGTTAACAGACTCACATCTGGACTAATGAGTAAGCTGTACACGAAGGGAGTTAATGGCAGAATGTGGTGTTACATTCAGTTTCCTGGTGGAAAGGCAGTACAACTGTAAATTCATATATCACCCAAAAATTCAAGTTATCATTTGATATCTCACAGGGGTCATTCCTGTAACTAACACTGTGAATGTAACTACCTCTGACTGTACCTTCTACGGATGATCACGTTGATGATCACATGGAGGTCTGCACTCTGAACAGGCCATTAGCAAAATAAACTTAGAAGATACAGCAGGCGAGTGGTACCAAATGTGGAAGATGACCAGCTTTGCCAACCCCTAAGCCATCATATTTACACGGCCTGCTAAATCGCTTTCTGTCCTGCAAATGTCTGCCAACAGGAAATTGTCAACAAATCAAACTTCTGGGCATCATCATAGACAACGGTTTAAATTTCACACAGTACATTGACGAGACAAAAAAGAAAGCTTTTGTTGCTCGCAGGAGCACATCAGACTTTGCAACCATGAAAGTAGGGTGTAAACATTTAACATTTCTGACTCGGTACAAATCAATTGTCCTGCCAACATTGAAGTTCGGTACCGCACCCACAGTCATTGTAACAGAAAAATGCGTCAAGACGCTGGACTCATACAACGAGCAGCCCTCCTAAAGGCATCAGGAACACGAACAGAGAGAGAAAATCCTACTCTTCTGACAACCCTACGATTCCGATATAGGGAATGCTTACCAAGAACACTTTTTCCAATTGTTAGGAAGGAATGAATATGGGAATCTCTGATCAACCCCTGGGAGTGTGGGGTGGGGGGGGGGGGCGGGGGTTATGGAAAGAGTACTAAACAGGAAGAGACGCGTAATATCCTGATACTGCTACAATCCTTTTCAATGCCCGGGTGTATGCCTGGCCCTGGCCCTGAAGGAGCAGCTGCTGCAATATATCTCTAGGGGATGGATTCCATTCCAATATGTTTAGAGAGGCCCGTTGGTCCAAAGAGCAATAATATTGTTGGAGAAAGTGTGGCGATTCTCATAGCCTTGGATTATTTAGTCGACACAGTAGTGGATCACGGGAAACATTACAGCAAAGGAATCAATGGCCCGGACTACCAAGAGTAAGGGAGAGTAAGGGACAGGTTTATAAGGAACTTAAAACGGTGCCTTAAAAAAGTGCCCAACACGGTATCTGCACTCCGACAAGGTGGCGTACACAAAATAAATGTCCCAACTGGCCACACTCAGCTCAAATCACACCAGTTTAAAGTTGACGTGGAAAGTGTGGAAAATGAACGCTGTGACTTTTGCGCTGCCAGGGAAACCGTGCACCATTATGCATTCGCGTGTAAAATCTACAACGAAGAGCGAGGCAGACTGATGATGTCTTGTGGACTATAGGCTGCTTCATATGAGACAGAGGTGGCAAGAGAGCCCGACATTGACCTTCAACTAGTTGTCACCCCGGATGAGAGTGTACAGCGCTTTTGGCCGGCGCCCGAGGCCGAACGACAGGCGCCCGAGCAATTGGTCTGGGTGCACATGATAAATTTCCTCTTACTTCCCGTCGAATCATTTTCTTGCAGATATTTAAGGTCAGTACACTTCTCAAATAGTATAGCTTGTAGATACGACGAACATTTTCTTGGAATATAGCCTATGAACTGCACGTTTATCATTTATTCATCGACGGACTGCACTTTACTGGGCAACAGCTAAGGAAATAACCATTATATCTGCACACGTATTGCTGATAACCTCAAGTCTTGCATATGTTTTGAGGCCACCATTAAAAGATTATATGTGTAAATATTTACCCTTTCGGGGTACAATTTTTCATATGGGAGAGGTTTATTGTAAGCCTGTCCCAACTATGGCCCGGAGTCCGGCGCCCGAGTAAGAACTTCGGCGCCCGAGCAACTGAATTCCGGCGCCCGAGTAGTAATCGTCTAGTGTGCGTCTGACGCCCGAGTTCAAAACCAAGTATTTACCAAATATGGACACATTTTTTACATTTGCAGCAATTTATTTTTCAAAACTTAATAGGTAAACATGCGCAACTAACATCTATGACCTATATGACAAGATCGAGTTGTTTATATGCTGTCTCTCTTCAGCACATGTTTTTGTCCCCCGCCGCAACGCGGCCGGGGACTTTAAAATGGTTCTTGCTTCTTTGTGTCCGTGGATGTCCGTGTGTCCGTCCATGTCTGTTCGAAGCGATAACTTCCTAACGCTTTGTTGGATTCTTCCGAAATTCGGAATATGCATTCCTTGCGGCAAGACGCCAGTCCGTACTGCATTTCAGCAACATCTGCCTGAAGGTGGCGCCGCTAGTTCTTGCGTCTTTGCGTATGTGGATGTCCGTGTACGTCCGTGCATGTCTGTTCGAAGCGATAACTTTCTAACGCTTAGTTGGATTCTTCCGAAATTTGGCATACGCATTCCTTGCGACAAGACACCAGTCCGTATTGCATTTCAGCAACATCTGCTTGAAGGTGGCGCCACTAGTTCTTGCTTCTTCGTATCCGTGAATGTCCGTGTACGTCTGTTCGAAGTGATAACTTCCTAATGCTTTGTTGGATTCTTCCGAAATTCGGAATATGCATACCTTGCGACAAGATGCCAGTCTGTATTACATCTCAGCAACATCTGCCTGAAGGTGGCGCCACTGGTTCTTACTTCTTTGTGTCCGTGGATGTTCGTGTACGTCCGTGCATGTCTGTTCGAAGCGATAACTTTCTAACGCTTTGTTGGATTCTTCCGAAATTCAGCATTTGCATTCCTTGCGACAAGAGGCCAGTCCGTATTGCATTTCAGCAACATCTGCCTGAAGGTGGCGCCACTAGTTCTTGCTTCTTTGCATCCGTGGATGTCCGTGTACGTCCGTGCATGTCTGTTCGAAGCGATAACTTCCTAAAGTTTTGTTGGATTCTTCCAAAATTAGAATACGCATTCCTTGTGACAAGACGCCAGTCCGTATTACATTTCAGCAACATCTGCCTGAAGGTAGCGCCACTGGTTCTTGCTTCTTTGAGTCCGTGGATGTTCGTGTACGTCCGTGCATGTCTGTTCGAAGCGATAACTTCCTAACGCTCTCTTGGATTCTTCCGAAATTCAGCATTCGCATTCCTTGCGACAAGAGGCCAGTCCGTATTGCATTTCAGCAACATCGGCCTGAAGGTGGCGCCACTGGGTCAAAATAGATTTTTTTTCCGTGTACATCTGTTCGAAGCGATAACTTCCTAATGCTGTGTTGGGTTATTCCGAAATTCGGAATACGCATTCCTTGCAACAGGACGCCAGTCCGTATTGCATTTCAGCAACATCTGCCTGAAGGTGGCACCACTGAGTTTCTCTTCTTCTTGTCCGTTCCAGTCAAAATGGGCCTTCAATTTTGCTATATGAAATCATTCTATTCCACATCATATGATTTACCCTGAAGCTTTTGCATGAACCATATTTTATTTCAGAAGTATAATGTGAAATAACTGGCGGGGAAATCCCCGCAGTACTGAATCCCTGATTTTTGAATTTCATGTCATCTTAAACGAAGGACAACATTTCCTTCTATTTTGCTAACAAATAATTGTATTGCACATCATAGGATTTACCCTGAAGCTTCTGCACGAATCATTTGTCTACACACGTATATTACTATATTAATTACAACTGTGTTCCTAATGTTTGGGTGCACACTGTGCATATGATCAATTTCCTGAATTCAACTGAATTCAACCTTGTTGGTCTTCAGACTGACAGATGATGGCATGCAGTTGTCAGTGCAGTTGTTCATGTACAGGGAGCTTTCTATGAATGAGTTGCAACCCCAAAAGGCTTACAATTTATCAGGCACAGACCCATGTTTTTACCCCTCGGCCATTTTTGGCCTTGTACGTCCGTCTGTCCGTACGTCCGTTCGTGAGCGAGATAGCCGGAAAACTGTTTCGCTGATGAATTCCAAATTTGGTATGCTTATTTGCCTAGTCTAGGACCAGAAGCCTATAGAATTGGGACCTGATTGGGACCTTAGCAGCCATCTTTAATTTCATGCAAAATGGATAATGATCCATATCTCGGAAACCATTCAACTGTTCAATACGAAATTTGATATACATCATCGATACATCAAGCAACTTTCAACGAATTACCAAACAGGCTTTTCTGATTAGCTGGGAACCCTGGATGCCATCTTTAATGCATGCGAAATCGATAATGATAGCATACATATCTCGGTTACCATTCAATTGTTTTATATGAAGGTAGGTATATATCATCAATACATCCAGATACTTTGAATCGGGACCTGATTGACTGAAAACCTTTGGTGGCCATCTTTAATTTAGGCAAAATCATTAATGATCTATCTCTGATTCCGTTGGAGTGCTCAGTGGAAACTTTGGTATACATCATTGATGCATCAAGAGACTTACGATGAATGACAGATCTGGTTTCTCTGATTGAGCGGAAATCTTGGCGGCCATCTTTAATTTATTCAGAATCTTTAATGATGTTTATCTCTGATACCATTCAAATGTTCTATACGAAACTTGATTTACAGCATCGATGTATGAAGAGACTTGCATTAATGAATAACCACATTAGTTCCTCTGAGTGACGGGAAGGATGGGCAACCATCTTTAATTTATGTGAAATCATTAATGATCTCTATCTCTGACACTGTTCAAATGCTCAATGTAAAATTTGGTATACATTATCGACGCATCATCTCGGTTACTTCTACACGATGTGCCTAGGATACAGTACTATACTATACACAATTTTTTGTAATTCAGCATCGCAGAAAACCACCATCGATTGCATTTTCAATGGTAAAAGGGTTAGGAAAGAACTAAAAATACACTCCAATGCAGAGTGATTTTGATTGACGCCAGAAATCGCTCAGAACGCTTCTTCGGCGATCTAGACCCCAGGAGCATCTGGGGCCTGGGCGGCCCCTGGATCCTCACCTAAAGTGCAATGATAGTGGCCGTACCACTTTGAATTTGCTTCCGACGCCCCTGTATTAACAGACAGTGTCAACGTACTGTTCCAGCTGTCTCCCGTTCAGTGATTGGTCATTCGACCCCGCCATTTTAAACTAATACGAGCATTTTCATTGGATCACTATTAGATAAGACCCACCCCAATCTTCATACATGACCACGTGACTGTCTCAGTTGACTGATGACATAGCGCGGCCTCGTTTTTGATTTCAAAATCTGCCGTCTAACTGG
This sequence comes from Hanleya hanleyi, assembly GCA_036873755.1. Classification (NCBI taxonomy): domain Eukaryota; kingdom Metazoa; phylum Mollusca; class Polyplacophora; order Lepidopleurida; family Hanleyidae; genus Hanleya; species Hanleya hanleyi. The sequence goes on along the minus strand of JAVTVY010018840.1, from coordinate 18,374 downwards.
GAAAATGTTGTTGTTGCTGCATCAGCCGATCATTAGCCCCCTGTAGAAGATACTATAGGCTAATACATGTAGGCTACCATGGCATGAGATGATGCTTGGGATTGCATTTCGCTCACTTGCACCTACAGGTGGCGACAACTGGTGGCAATTTAAAATTTGGTTTCCGGGCAGTAGGTTGAGGATGCCTTCAGCTTCTCGTCAAATTTGGTTTGCAGATAATGCCTTGAGATGTCACTTGGGGATGCTTCTCGGTGCTTCACTGCATGGAAACTATATCACAGAAGCAATCAACTTTCAGTCAATCGCTCTGAGTTGATCTTAAAACTTGGGAAGGCAGAAAGACCCTTCCACATCCAACGCTTATGAAGCAGCAGTTGCCTCCCTCATGTATATCCCCTAAGACCAACAATACTAAAAAATATTGCTGCCATTTCGGCGGGGGACCTAGCATCCTCTGGCTGCTTGTGTTCTTAGGAAGTCTTTTTTACCAAAATGGTCACACATTACACGTAAATCCAGAAATATATAAACAGTAAATAGTAGTCTTCAGTTGAAGTCGTCAAATACAGCAATTGAAGTCTCTGAACTGTCAATGTGAGGTTAATTTTGCCCTGCTTAGTGGGTGCTCATGTCAGGAGAGACAAAATGTGTGACTTGAACATGATGTCGAATTGAAAACAATCTAATAAATTGAGCAAATGACAATTACATGAATTCAAATTGGTCTAGGCAGCTGGATAGCTGAACAGCCTTATCAATGTAATGTTTAATATTTGGAGATTCAAGGCGACATTTGTTATTGTAATGACACACAAAAAAAAGTTCCAAAGTTTCAAGTTCCATGTACATGTATGCGTACATGTATACCTTTATTATACTATAAAACGGTATAGACATATACTTGGAACACAACATAACGAATTTTGAACTGTAAATAATCATTTTGCGGTTATCTTAGAATGCACCATGATCAAGGGCCTGAACCCCTTCTTTCCCATACACTGGGTTTTATCCAGGGGTTCATAGGGTTTTATCCAGGGGTTCATAGATGTCAAAATATTCAGTTTTTTTCTCTCCCTGAATTGAGGTTTTGTCCAATCAATTGTAACGTGTACGAGCAGGACCAGTCGTAGTGTTTAGAAGAAAACGAATCAATAACCGGGATTGCCCACTGGCATTCTGGCCGTCACCGTCGTTAACCCCTTCACTAGTAGAGATCCGGGGCTCGAAGAGATGATCACAACCATACAAGGATGACTGACGCTCATGTAAAGGTCTATTATGGTATATTCTGCACAAATAGTATACGCGGTTACAAATAATAGCGTAGAACCGCGTGGCTCAGACAGAATGTCTAAGGAGAGGTAACGTTAGGATATTTACATATATGTACAGACACTAGGAGAGTGTATGCAAATAACCTTGATGTATATATACACGTGATATGAGGGTGTGTGCACACAAGTTAACGGATACGTACACTTGGGGTGTGCATATAAGGTTCACGGGTACGTACACTTGGTGTGTGCACATAAGGTTCACGGATACGTACACTTGGTGTGTGTGCATATAGAGTTAAACGTATCCCTGGGGTATATGTGGATAATAGAAGAGAATGTGTGCAGTTTAAGCTTGATGTTATATGGTAATAATATATATATGAGAGTGTATGCATATAACTTTACAGTTAATATAGTGCTTTAATGCGCGATAAGGGCGGCCTGGCTGCTGGCCCTTCTCTTCTGGGGATAAGGGCGGCCTGGCTGCTGGCCCTTCTCTTCCGTCGTTGGAACGTTATGGATATAACGCTCTCTCCAGGGATGGCACCCAGTCGTTGGAACGTTAAGGATATAACGCTCTCTCCAGATACGTTGCCCAGTCGTTGAAACGTCAAGGCCCGTTGGAACGTTACGGCGGTAACGTTCTCTCCAATATATAGATACCGTCAGGCGTTGGAACGTCACGGCAGTGACGCTCTCTCCAGATATAGCACCAAGTCGCTGAAACGTCACGGCCCGTTGGAACGTTACGCCGGTAACGCTCTCTCCAGAGATGACCCCCAGTCGTTGGAACGTCACGGCGGTGACGCTCTCTCCAGAGACGTGGCAACTCTGCGTGTACTTCACTCCCAGTCGTCGGAGCTTGACCCTAACTTGTCAGCTCACCAGTCTGCTTCCCGCACAGGTAAGTATAGCCCGGCGTCTCAACCCTTACGGCTGCTGCGACCCGTCTATAGCCCCGGCCTGTGACTACACACTTCACGACGATCTCTCCGGTAAGTATCACGCCCACTTCCGTGACCGTCAGGACAATTACATGGGTATATAATGTGCTATTACAATTCCATCTGGTACCGATGAAACATCGTACGGTCTGTAAACTGCCGTTGTATCTGTGCCCTGGGCTTGACCGTTCAGTCGGTAAGTCTTGTTACCACTTTTACATCGGTAAAAGGAAGCCCGCCTTCTGTAACGTGTGATAAATACACGTGTCCTACTGGAATCTGTATGTTACTGCTTTTACATCGGTAATAGTGAGCCCACCTGCACCATACCTTTATGCGTGATAAATACGCATATCCTCCCTGTGGGATCTGTGGTCTGTGGCTTTCTTGACTGTATAACCTGTGCTCTGTGTTTCTTTATTTAACGTGTGACAAATACACGTCTCCTTCTTGTAAGATCTGTGTTCTGTTTGTTTCTTGTGTGCTCTGTGTGGTGATCGGTATGGCTGGACTGGTACTGTACTGTTTATGATCTGTGCGTCTTTATTTGCTCGTATGTGTGATAAAGACACATGTCCTTCCAGTTGAATCTGTAAGCTGTATCTGTAACTTGTCTATGGCCAGCTATACGCCGTCTGTGTAACTGTCTGCGGCCTCTCCTGCTCCCAAAGCGCCCGGCCCAGTTTATCGATGTTTCCCGACGAAAATGGCTCGCCCGCCTGTGTCTTGTCTCGGCCCGCCGGCTGTAATACTGCGACCGTTTCCGTCCCGTAAAGCGTTGCCCGGCTGTCGGCGACGAATAAACAGGCTCCACGATACGTTGTAGGATTATGGCAGGGGGAAACTTGGTTGATGTATCTCGGTATTTAATGCAGTTGTATACTTCTGGGGAGGGAGGGAATCTCCTGACTATAGTCATATACCGCTACACGGTCAAGAAGATCAACAAATATTGTGGCTTAAGTCCCAGTGCAGCGAGATAGCACAGCAATATTGTCGAAATTATCAACCTACTGGTATAGACACTAAAGCCCTATTTTATACTGAAGTTAGACCATGCAAGTTGCCTAAATGTGCTACAGGCAAACGCATGTCTCATTACAGTATTATAGAATACCCCCAACTACATGTACATACAACACGCCAGTCGGACGTGTTCCCTAAACTATAGTATAACCACAAACACGTTTCCACACCGAAAATGCGAGCCGGCAAATTCTCATTGGATTGGCGTGTTTTCACAGGTTACACTAACTACAGGATTTATAACCTTTTAGATTCCCAGGCCAAAACAACTGCCTTTACGCCCAACCGTAAATTATGCCAAAAATCAATAAGTTACAGGCTGTACCTGGACGTGTTTCTCCAGCCCTCTATTTCTGGTCTGTCCTCGATTGGAATGTCAGCTCGAGTTTAAATAGGGTGTGCACTCTCCACACCCAAAAAGTCCTCACAGGAGGCTTCCTCACGAACGGAGACGTTTCGACCGAACCGAAGATCGTCTTCCACAGCGAAATTACAGTTCATAGTTCATAAATGAGCATGCCATCCCAATCCATAATTTGTAGAGAAAATTCCACGTAAAGGGCAACTCCTATCTCGTTCTGGTAAGCGAGAAATACGGGGGAATGCATTTCTGATATCTGCCTTGCTCGACGCTGACGACATGGGTCAAGGTCGTTCTTCCACATTCCAACGTATCACACGGCTCCTGATTCAAACTGTTCTCTACGCAAACGGTTAACCGTTACAAAAACCTGTAATTTATCAGAGTTTTCGAGTCTGTTCTCCGCCGGATGAAGGCCGAACAGAATCCGGTAAAATACCGGATATCGCTCCGCGATAGTTCAGTTCAGTTCAGTTCAGTAGGTAAATCCCTCCTCTATATAGGAGCACCTCCGTATAGGAGTACATATTAATATACAATCAATTGGAACCACTCAACATTTAAAGCTCAACTATCGTGCTGTGAAGTGAACATTTATACAATTCTACAATTGGACGAACTACTATCCTGAAAGTGCTGTGATAGTCTAAGCATGTGAGCTTCCTAGCGGTGTATGCGATGTACTACTGTGAGTGAATTTTATATAGCGGTCACTGAAAGACACCCAGGTACTTTATTCCCCAAGTGCCTCCGCTGGCGAAGGTCTAGCGTAGCAACTAGTTCCACCATCAGTCCATATTACCCTGGACACCGAATCAGTCCAGCGCCTTGTGAATAGGCGAGTATATATGTAAGCGGTCACTGGCGAGGGGCGAACCCACGCCAGCTGTAGCACTCCGGGTCAGAGTCAAACACTCTAACTACTTCGGCCACGACACGCTCATAATGGAGACACACGATTCGCAAGCCATCTTATGGATGGCGAAGTGTACGCAAATGATATCACCCGTTACCGTATGGCTACGAGCAGAAGTTTCTACGTATGGTCGTGCCATGCGTTCGGATGATGCGACATCCTCATGGCTACTCTGAAATACGACGACCGACTCCAAAACACACAAAATAAACTTCTTAAAGATGCTTATGCCTCTGGTAACCAGAACTGGAAAACAACAGTTGCCAAGTTCAAGAATGCGGCGAACTTGGCAACTGGTGATATAAAACACATGACTAAGTTTCAGGAGAATAGGTACTACAATCAAATAAACTTGCAGCTGGAGCAAGACTACAAAAACTATTTCCTCCAAAAAGTTCAAGAGCACACCCAATCTGGTAAACTGACTCTCCTCTCAACCATATATGAAGAATACAAATTGCAGGATTACCTAGAAAATATACAAAACCCGGATCATAGACGAACAATAACAAAACTACGAATCAGCTGTCACAAACTCTAAATAGAGACCGGTAGGTATAAAAACACCCCAAGATGTGACCGGATCTGTCGCTACTGTACCCAGAATGTAGTAGAAGATGAAGTACACTTCTTGCTATACTGTCCTCGACATAACAAACACAGAGATTATATAAACCAAATTATCCACAGTAACCGACTCCCACCCCATCCGGAAATTATAAAAGTTAAATCTATATTAAATCCCCACAGAGACAATGCTTCAAAAATAGCAAGACTGGTACACCAAATGTACCAGTCAAGGATCAGCCTTAACCCTCCATCAAAAAACCGGCTGGACACTTCTTAATTAGAGTTTATACATCAACACACTCACAGTGTATAACCCTGTCCGGCTGGGATTTATTTATGACGAGCCATCTGTGCCCATTTTTGACGTGATCGCACCGAGTCGACACGTGTGCTGAGATGGAGGTTGAGCATTTTACAATTTTCTGCGTGTTACACGTCACTTTATGGAAGAAACTGAATGATATAATGTTCTAGATTTATTTTGGCAGATCCTGTGTCAAATTCAACTCCATAGATCATCTCGTTTTCATCATAATCGTGTTCATGTTAGAAATTTATCAAAACTCTGTCGAACTTTACAGTTATGAAGTTGATTGTTCTTGTGGTATAGGATTTCACATTTTGGTCTGTGTATTATAAAAAACTAGAATGGTAGTTAATGAAATATGACTGGTACAGAGGAGATAAATATATGTATTAAGAGGCGAATATTTAGGAACAAATGTTCATGTCCTGAAATGTGACTGTCCGTATTTTTGTCGAGGGGATTTCTTCGACTGTGCGAGTTTTTGATGAGTTCCTGTGCGCATTTTTGGCGTGCATAGTAAAAAGCGAAGTGCAATTACTGTGCACATATACTATAGCAATGTCTAATCGGCACTGATACTAGTGTTCATGTGTAGGGCCGAATGATGACTTAATTATTCCAGTGGGTTTCATATCTCAGAACCCACACTACGGCGCCATGATCCGTTTCATTTTCTATGTCTTATAGTTTTTAAATTGTTTTAAGAATACCAGAGGAAGAATCATTCCAAGAAATATTCGTAGGCCCACAACCAGTCCGCGGAAGATCCACGAGGAAATCCGCAAAGCTCGCAAAGCCTAACACACCTGTATTTCACTGCCATAAATGTAACTTTTTTACCAAATGGAGGTTGAACCTCCAGCGGCACAGGGACGTACATACTGAAGCATCGTACGGAATCGTACCGATATCGGAAATTGTCACTGAATTTCCGATATCGGAAATTGCAATTCTAGTTTTCGTAAAGCTTCCAGAGCTTTCATTTTCGATATCGGAAAGTCAGTGACCGATATCGGAAATTCTATTTCTGATATCGAAAATTAGAATTTCCGATATCGGGAATTCAATTTCCGATATCGGAAATAGAATTTCCGATATCGGAAATTCAGAATAAAAAGCACTTTGGCTTGCCATACTTTAAGTGTGTCGACAGGGACAACACTTAAAGAGCAGTTCCTGTGGACACAATTAAAGGGTTATTTCAACAATTTACGAATAAGTTTCAACACTTTAGTTTTAAGCGTGCAGGTACACCAAGTGTCTCAAAATGTTCCAGTGGAGATCATCTATGTCGTACGACCGCAATAATGTAAAATACAACATCTAGGCTGACAAGTTGCTTTGCTTTTGAGATTTGGATTTTGTTTCTTATATCATTGCAAATTCTGAATATACCAAAACTACAGTGCTTACAAAGGGAACAAAAAAGTGATTCAAAAATTATCATGCAGACTGTACCCGGCATTTTTACAAATTGTCTTCCTTGCCAATGTCTCAGTATGTACGAAATATTGACGTTAAGGACGCAGTACATTCGAGCCAGAAATCGTCCCCAGTTTGAGGTGCCAAAAATAATCCTTCCCAAAAATAAAATATTACCTATTAAAGAAACATTTTGACTGGCATAAAGATCCACATTTTGTTATACACAGAATAATTCCAAGACAATCGCTGATTTTAGGTGAAGACGTCTAATTCTCTCTGTAAATATATTCATTTTACATTCGAATATAACAGAACTTGCCCCGGTCCACAGCTACATACTTGAACAATCTCTTGGAACTTGATCAATCTATTGAGACAAAGCATAACACTAATCCTGCATGGGTATGACTTTGCACTCTTAATATGTTTTCTGTTCGATCCAAAGTCTTCGAATTGCACGAAAGTATACACCAATTCACGGCCTTATCTGAAAATCACGATACTCGCTGGCTTGGAGTATACATTTGTATCAAAATCTATTTTTTTCCATAGGTCATATTTTTCATATGTTCCTAGCTCCAATCACATCCTTTGGGTGGTACGCCATAGTAAGATCGAAGGTTTAAATTTACGGGTATATGTATTCTCATCTCTTGATGAATGCATATTTATTTTGGGCGTCCTCGCAAATTCTACCTGTTAAAACATGTATAAATTTACATTTTTGTTTAATATCCTGCAACACCAGGTTCAGGATATGCTGTACCGTATTTCTTGCCAATCTCAATATTTCTATATGCCGGTATTGGCGAAAATGTTATATTTCGTAATTTCTTCGTGCATGTAAAAAACTGCATCCACAGGTAATTTTAATTATTTTTTTATATGTTGTGCAGAACGGAATGTGTTCTCTCAATTTCGGTGTCACCGGATGAAAATTTAATTACATGATTTATATTTACCGGTACATTTTTTTTCATATCTTGCAGAAGCAAATTCGGAAATTGCCGTACCTCGTGCCAATCTCGATATATTGGCACACTTTTGGATCTTGAATTTTCACCTTTGTAAAATGTTTAATTTGGATTGTGAAAGCATACATTTTCGGGTATAAATTGCCTTCTATCTTAAATTCCAAGTTCGGAATGTACCGTACTTGTCAATCCAGTGGTTTTCTCGATTACAACTTAGGGTGTCGACGTACTTGCTCAAGTTATACTGGCAATTTGTATACAGGTTTTCGTATTTTAAATGCCGACTGGATGCGTTGACTTCATCTAAAATCCAAGTTTAGATCAATGAAATCTGCATGTTATGCATGGAAGTCGTAGCCAGTTCCAAACATTAGATGATTAAGTTTCGTTGTGATGTAAGGCACTGGCAAACTGAAATCACAATAATTGCACCTGTAGAGGAGATCCAAATAAGTTATCTTCTCCATAGTGTATACCTGTTTTTAGCCAGGAAAAAGAAGGAGGATGAGTGTAAAATGCAAGAGAAATTGGTGTCTTGCATCGTGACATGCAATTTTTGGGCAATCATCTTTGCCCTGAAAGGGGCATCGATGTTGTCACTACTGTCTTTCCTTTGTTGGACGATTCATATTTCAGAAGGAGAGTGATATGTGCACAAATAACATCCATATTGTGCATGCATGGAAAATTGGGTAGCACGTCGAAAGGTCGTACAGCGCGATTTTCTACCTCTTCACAACGGCGCACTGTGTCACATCGAAAAGGGGCACAGTAGCAGTTATGAGTGCGCTTTGCATTTCGACCTCTGCTGAGAACGTGGAAGAAAATTACACGCTTATTTCTACATATTAATAATGAGAACTAATACATGAATAAATATATGTCTTTTATGTACTTATAAAAGTGATATTATATGGAGAAATATTTCATCCTTTCACAAAATTTGTTATATTTTCTTACCTCACTATCGCTAGAGTGAAAGCATGCGACACTATTGTAGTAACTTGACTTGACGAATAGTTCAATGGTCAGTGAAAAAAACACATTTAATCCGGACAGAGATACGGAGCGGTGTACAAACTAGGCAGCCATTATCCACGCGGTTTTAGAGAGTTCCGTAGTCAGGGGAGGTCACTCTAATTGACAGTCAGTCCCACGTTAATGAAATACCACACTCCTCCCCCTTTAAGTACTGACTTGTATGAACTTTAACTGCTGCCATGTATGCGCGACAATGATGGTTTGTGTCATGCCCGTTAACGATTAATGTCCAACTTTCATGTCATGAACACAAACTGCAAACTGTAACTTCAAGAAATAAATTTGAATATGAAAACACTTATAGACTTAAGAGTTCCTTCTTGTTAACATGCTGAATGAATGTCTCTGGAGTGAAAATTGGCTAATGGAAAATCGTTTAAACATTAACTTCAATTATTCCAAAGTCACTGATACCCTTTCCGGTTTTCCCAAATGAATCACTATACCAGTCACTTAGTTATATAATCTCTCAGGTATTCCGGTGTTCTCCTTTCTCTCACCGGGAATCGTTGACTGGTGGTTTCGGTAGGATGGAGGATCTCGTTTTCGGTTGATGCATCAATTGGTTCTGGTTGACTCCTTTCACTGGCTGCAGTTCCCTCACCACTGGCGGACGTCATTGTCGGCTCAGTCTCAGGAGCCCTGGCCATTGGTACTGCAATTGTAGATTCACACTCCGTTGTTGTATGCTCATTATTGTCCTCGTCTGTACGAATTCGAACATGGTCTTGATGTCGCCTCATGACCCGACCATCTTTCATCAGGATCTTGAATGACAATGGACCAGTTTTTTCCGTGATGACTCCTGGTAGCCATCGAAAGCCGCGTCCGAAATTTTCCACATACACATTATTCCCTTTTTCTAGGGAACGCGCCTTAACATGTCGATCATGCTGTTGTTTCTGTTGATCCTGTTTCTGCCACACTCTCCGGTGAACATCCGGATGGAGCAGATCGAGGCGAGATTTTGGCCGGCGATTCATCAGTAATTCAGATGGCGATGTCCCCGTTGTAGTCTGAGGTGTCAATCGATATTGGAATAGGAAACTACCTATGCGACTTTCCCAAGTTCCACCGGTCATTTTCTTCATGGCCTCCTTGAAGGTTTGCACTGCTCGCTCGACTTGACCATTTGACGCTGGGTGATAAGGCGCAGAGAAGATGTGTGAAATTCCATTTCGTCTAGTGAATTCCTTGAATTCCACACTTGTGAATGTCGCACCGTTGTCCGACACCAGTCTGTCTGGTAATCCATGAGTCGTGAACACCATTTCTAGTTTCTCTATAGTGGCCCTGGATGTGATCGTGTTCATGGGTAAGACTTCTATCCACTTTGAATAGGCATCAATCAGGATCAAAAACATCTTTCCCATAAAAGGACCAGCAAAGTCAATGTGGATTCTGGACCATGGTTGACTAGGGCACTCCCAAGGATGCAGTGGTGCTTCAGGTGGAGAATGTCGATTGGTCTGACACTGTGCACATCCCTGGACTTTACGTTCCAAATCTGTGTCTAGACCTGGCCACCATACATAGCTTCTAGCCAAGCTTTTGATCTTGTTGATTCCTGGGTGTGCGACGTGAAGATCGTCCAGCACTGTTTCCCCGACATGTTGCTGGAATTATGACGCGATTGCCCCACAAAACGCATCCATCGTGAACACTCAGTTCTGCTCGGCGAAGATGGTAAGGGTCTATGTCTTTGCTCGGGCTTTTCTGAGGCCAACCTTGTAGTACAAAGTTGAGCACCCGCGATAATACTGGGTCACGTCGAGTGAACAACTTGATCTGATCTGCTGTGAGCGGAGTTTTATCTTCCAAATGTTCAAACAGTAACACAGTCTCCCCTGGCAGTGGGACGGTTGATGGCACGGTAGGCAAGGGGAGGCGACTCAGTGCATCTGCATTGTTGTTTGCACTGCCTTCCTTGTAGATGATGGTGTACTCATAGCCCGCGAGTATCAAAGCCCAGCGCTGCAAGCGAGCTGCGGTCATTGGAGGTATAGCCTTATCTGGTCTGAATAGACCAATCAAAGGTTTGTGATCCGTAATCACGGTAAATGGTCGCCCATACAGGAATTGATGGAACTTTCGTACTCCAAAAATTATAGAGAGTCCTTCTTTTTCCAGTTGCGAATAACCTTGTTCGGCCTTGGACAATGTACGTGACGCGAAAGTGATTGGCTTCTCTGTACCATCATCAAATATGTGGGATATCACGGCTCCAATGCCGTATGGCGAGGCATCACATGCGAGTACCAGTTTCCGGTCGGGGTTGAAATGCACCAACACACTTCTGGACTGTAGCAAGTCTTTGGAAGCTTGAAACGCTTTGTCTTCCTCTTCACCCCAGCTCCAAGGAACATCTTTGCGTAGTAAATGGTGTAATGGAGCTAGCGTGGAAGCCAAGTTGTTTAAGAACTTTGCATAATAGTTGATCAGTCCAAGATATGATTTCAGTTCAGTGACGTTCTTCGGCATTTTTGATTGCCCCAACTTTTTCCATAAGTGGGTGAATTCCCTCTTTGTCGATTTTGTGTCCCAGGAACACCACTTCGTCTGCCATGAAGACACATTTTGTGATTTTCAGACGAATGCCTGCTTCATCCAGCCTGGACAAAACCTTGTCCAAATTGGCCTTGTGGGCCGCGTCTGTGGCCCCGGTTACCAGAATGTCATCCACTCGCACAACAACGTTGTCTATACCCTGTAGGAGATTTTCCATTGTACGCTGGAAAATGCCTGGAGCCGACGAAACTCCGTATGGAAGGCGACAGTAAGAAAAAAGTCCTTTGTGGGTATTGATCGTCGTATACTGTTTGGATTCTTCTGTGAGCGTCATTTGTTGATATGCTTGGCTCATGTCCAGCTTGGTGAATTTCTTCCCCCCACCTAGGGTTGCAAACAAATCTTCAGTTTTGGGTATGGGGTAAGAGTCTAGTTTGGAGACCTGGTTCAAGGTGAGTTTATAATCCCCACATATGCGTATTGACTGGTCACTTTTCACGACAGGCACAATGGGGGTTGCCCAGTCCGAATATTGTACTGGTTCTATTGTGCCTTCTGCCTGAAGTCTCTCTAATTCTGCTTCAATTTTGTCTCTGAGTGCATATGGCACGGGTCGGGCTCTGAAGAATCTAGGCTTGGCCTGTGGGTCTACCTGAATTTTGGCCTGTACTCCTTGAAGCGTTCCTAATCCCTCTTTGAATAGGTTTGGATACCTACTCAAAATTTTCTCCACATTTGAAGGACCTACTGTGGGTGCTTCGCTTGACTGAAGTTTGAAAATTTGACCAGTTCAACTTGATGTGCTGTAACCAATCACGGCCCAGAAGATTGGGGCCTTCACCAGGAACCACTAATGCTGTAAGCTGCACATCCTGGTTGTCATACCGTACGGGAACATCAATGGAACCCAACACTGTTATTTCCTCTCCTGTATAGCCTCTTACTTTCACAGTAACTTCCCTGAGACTATCTGTACCTAATTTCATGGATTTGTATGTTTTCTCAGCAATCAATGTTACTGATGCCCCAGTATCGACTTCCATGTTGATATCAGACTATCCCATCCTCGTCGCCAATTATGTAGTAACTTGACTTGACGAATAGTTCAATGGTCAGTGAAAAAAACACATTTAATCCGGACAGAGATACGGAGCGGTGTACAAACTAGGCAGCCATTATCCACGCGGTTTTAGAGAGTTCCGTAGTCAGGGGAGGTCACTCTAATTGACAGTCAGTCCCACGTTAATGAAATACCACAACTATAATAGCTATTTTTATCTGAATTTATTCCCATTACCTTGCTTATTCAGTTATGGTCAAGAATTGTCCCCAACACATGATGGTCTCTTGTGCTTGTCTTCCTATCGCCTTGAAATGTTGCCAAGATGACAATTGTTTTTGTGTGTCGTCAACGATTGCGTCAGGAAGACGTACAGTTTCATCGTCATAAATATATCACAGGCGGACAGGCTTACACACTGTGACACTGGCAACTTCTATGTTATGTCCTAGAATTACTACTAACCCACACTGTTGGTTCAAACCATACTAACTAATAATTACTACGTTGCTATAGTACCATAGTAATTATATTGTTTTGTTTGCCATACTTGTACCATTTTGCGAGTCGTGCAATAAACATATTGTATTGTATTGTATTGTATTGTAATGTCACTTGTCTTTATTGCACCATGTAAGCGTCCTGTCTGTGTCTTGTGCGCTGCCCTCAGTGTTTTATAGGGTAGATAGTGGGTGTCTGGTTTCATGCTGCTTCAATGATTTCTTCCTTGAAGTAGCAGGAACACAACTGGGCTGAGTGGTGCTTAGTTGGTTCGTCGTGATATAGCTGAAATATTGTTGAAAGCGACGTTAAATTCTATTCACTTGCTCACTCACTGATAGTCGTCACTCACTGATAGTCGATCCCCCCAATGTTTTGCCCCATCTTCCCTAGCCCAGGAAATGACTGTAGTCTCGAATGGCTGTGTAAGGGAAGAACAGCCACGCCCACACAGCAAAGGTTCTATAGCTACATCTTCCCCTAAATATCATACATGCCATAGTTCAGTTCACTTCGTAATTTCTCCCTTTAAAGAGAGGCACCTCATTAAGAGTATTAAAATGCTTGTAAAAAAATCGCAACAGGTAAAATGTAAAAAATAAATTAAAATTAAGAGCTATCTGTTCACCACACAAAGTCACACAAAATGGTCAATAGTGTCCGACTAGTCACCACTGGATTCCTGTTTAAGGAGCACCAAGTTTCTCTTGTGATGAAGACCGTACGTTAATAGCCGGATGTACTTCTCAAAAGTTGGGATACAGTCAGGGTGGCCACCTAGCATGTTGATAACCCTGGCTGGGTTAATGATCATCTCACAGGCACCTTGTGGAGTAGTTGTGCTGGCACTCACAATATCGAGACAACTGTCACAGATTGAATCGAGGAGCATGGAGATATATCGCATACGGATGTCTGCCAGAGTTTTGCAGCTAACCAGGAAGTGCTGCCTGTCCTCGGGTCCATCGTTGCACAGCTGGCATTCTGGGTTTACATTATACTGGTTGAAACATGGGCCCATAACATGGGCTCTATCATCCAAACTGTTTTAATCAAATTTGTTACACATTTTCTAGTCATAGTAAAAAACGTATATATAGGAAGGGGGAAATATGCCAGAAGGGTGAAACATTGGCAGGAGAATTTCCAGGGGGTGGGAGGGGAATGTCCTCATGGGGAAATGTCGAAGATTCCATATCCACCGCTTAATGTCGCCAAGACTATATAATTTTCACAGCAATATTTCAATGCCGTTATATTTCGTCAAATTGTTTTTTATTTTTATTTTGTTATAATCGCTGGTCCGAATTTTCAACTTATTTCAGCTTTGCGGTCCAATATTTCGTATACACCAAGAGAGCAAAAAACGCGCGCTACAAACAGTACAGGCCTCAGGCTCCTAAATAAAAAAAAGTCCCGATCCGTTAACCCCTAAACGTAATCTCTGCCAAAGACCAGAATTTTGCCGATTTTTTCCGCCTTCGTTGCAACGATTAATAGAAAGCCGTTGGTACCACTGGCAAGTATTGTATTTGTTCTATTCAGCTACCAATTTTATTTCGATTCACTGCTCGATAACATGCCTCGCCGGGGCACTATTTGCGGGGCCTAGGCACTGCTTTCAGCAGGCAGAGAAAACAGCGAAATGAGCACCTCATGTGTAGAGGTGCGCACAGCTTAAAATTTTGACGGTAAAAGTTTGACAAGAAGTTGGTCACCTTGGAGCGCTTGAAATAAACTACTTCCTGTCGAAAGATGAATGTCTAAACTTAATTAGGGAACCAGCGACGTACAGTTTTGTTAATACTGCCGAACGTTTAAATTATTTAGGAGTCTGATGCCTACAGGCTACAGGCTCCTAAATAAAAAAAAGTCCCGATCCCTTCACGTAATCTCTGCCAAAGATCAGAATTTTCTCGATTTTTTTCCGCCTTCGTTGCAACGATTAATGGAAAGCCTTTGGTACCACTGGCAAGTATGGTATTTGTTCTATTCAGCTGCAAATTTTATTTCGATTCACTGCTCGATAACATGCCTCGCCGGGGGACTATTTGCAGGGCGTGAGCACTGCTTTCAGCAAGCAGAGAAAACAGCGAAATAGCGAGCTCTTGTGTAGAGGCGCGCACAGCTTAAAATTTTGACGGATAATGTTTGACAAGAAGTTGGTCACCTTGTAGCGCTTGAAATAAACTACTTCCTGCCGAAAGATGAAAGTCTAAATCCAATTAGGGAATCAGCGAGGTACAATTGTGTTAATACTGTCGAACGTGTAAATTATTTAGGAGTCTGTAGCCTACAGCGTGAAATGTTACATGTAGTTCACGTGACTCCTGGCATCTATTTCTGCATCATCATGATTTTTGATTATTACAAACTCGTAGACGACTGCTCCAAGAAATCCTTAAGGTTAGCCTGATTGATAATTTGCGTCACCCTCAATGTCAATATTTTCTACTGTCGCGTCGGTGATGATGAGCGCCCATGTGCGAATGCGCAACAACAACAACATGATATTGAAATTCTTTTCCCATTTTCTGGATTTCTGTCGTTTTTAAGACCTTAGTGAACCGATTGTTGTTGTTGTTGTTCTTGTTACAAAAATGAAAAGCGTATGCCTGAAGATAATGTCATTTCGGTGCAATTATAGTTGTTGTTGTTATCTACAATGTATCATCAGATCATATGTTATTTATGTTATAGTTGCTGCAATTGAGTGTTAAATACTTAATGTGTACACTGTAAGTGTAAGCATGAAACAAAGTCTTACAATAGGCTGTCATTTTGGTCATTGTAAATTATACACAATATGGAATAAGCTCCTGCAAAATACAAAAATAAAAAGGTTGTCATACAAATGTTGACATAGGCTTAGCCTAAGCCTATGTCAACATTTGTATGACAACCTTTTTATGTTTTTAGGCGATTCATTTCTAACCATACATTTGATAGGAATTGTAAACAATTTTTCAAATTTATCTTTATGTACCTTGAAACGGGGTGACTTTGGCCCTGCAGGCCGGGTAACTTTGGCCCAAAAACTCGATTTTTTCAATTACATAGAAATTTCAAAATATTTACTTCAATGTGGATTTTGCTGCATATATTAGAAATTGGATAATTATGGTACTTAATATTATCAGTAATGATTCTTGCCACAAACTATTAGATTTAATTTTTTAACTTTCTCTTTTGAGGTGGGGCTCAACAAATATGCTGAAAATTATTCCGATGTCAACTTTTGATCATGGAAGCAAGTTACTTGATCTAGCAATCAGTTTGATCATTGTTTTTGGATGTTCATGGTCTGCTCCTTAAGTTACATATGTAAATCAGTAGGTTTACTGAATCTGCTGAAAATTTACATGCTACATGACAAGATGTTGATTGACTTTCTCCCATCAGTTAAACAGTTGTGTATTTCAGAAATTAAATATACACAGCTGTAATATATCATATCTTTGATGCCAACTGACAAGATTCTAACAAATACATGTACATGACACTGAGAGTTGATTCTAACAAATACAATGTACATGACACTGAGAGTTGATTCTAACAAATACATGTACATGACACTGAGAGTTGATTTACGATGAATAGACACAAAATATGAAAAGTGGATTTTAGTGAGAAAAATTTAAGTCCACATATTTTCCCTTTTTCTGGGTAATTTTTGTTAAACCCACTCGTGGGCCAAACTGACTCCTACATGTATACTGGTTGACTTTGTCCAAGCCTTGGCTATGAATGCTATGAGCCATGGTAAGGAGTCCCTGGCCAAAGTGACCCCCACCCATTGGGTGACGTTGGCCCACCATAAAACAGGAAAAAATTCTGAGAACTTAAGGATCAGGAACTATTACATTGGTCATAAATAACAGTGACAAAATGGTGTACCTCTTTGAACTTTTACCTGGGGAAAATAACTTTTTATTTGAGAAATACACACATAACATACAAAATGGGCCAAAGTCACCCCGGTTCATGGTACCGTATCAAATGGGTCGTACTATTACGCAGCCGCTGCCCAGCCAATGCCCAGCCGCTGCCCAGTTGCTGCCCAGACATTTCCCCAGCCATCATGGTCATGCCCAGCTGGCATAGTTTGCTATTTACGGGATTATTATGAGAAATTACAACTATTTATGCTTTGTTTTATAATATTAATATGATTCTGCCTTCATCAAGTATATTTCCAGATATATCTCTAAAATTTCACGTCCCTTACAGTTTGTTTTACCAATATTATTACGGTATTTATGGGCTCAGCGTTGAATGACTATTTGTTTATGTTTATGGGGCATTATATCAGGTATCTGTTCACACTGGTCAGTCCCACAACTTTTTTTTCTTTTACTGAATAATACAATACATGTACAATGATGTATGTTCACAGCCGACAATACATGTACAATGATGTATGTTCACAGCCGACAATACATGTACAATGATGTATGTTCACAGCCGACAATACATGTACAATGATGTATGTTCACAGCCGACAATACATGTACAATGATGTATGTTCACAGCCGACAATACATGTACAATGATGTATGTTCACAGCCGACAATACATGTACAATGACAGGCTTCGAATTTGACGGCGGCAACGACGGCAATTGCCGTCGGTGCCCCATTAATATGCCTACATGCCCTACAAATTTCCACCAAGTACACGGCCACAACACGGCCGCCGTGAAGCCTCAAGTGGCCTACGTGACCCTAAGAATAAAACCAATCTTATTTCCATCATGTGTTCGCGTTTTCTCTCTCTTTATTCTTTGCTTTGGTAATTTCGTAGGAAAAGCAAAGTCCTTCGGTGATCGGTGGTTTCGTTTTAGCTTTCCCTCTTCCCGTTACCGTAAACAGCATCGTACAGTTTTACGACATCGGTAATTCGGGAGCCACCTGTTTTTGGTTCAATTACACTTCAATGGATGGTTCCCGTTTGGCAATCCGAAATACTCTCCCCTTGGTCAGCCTGCAGAGAGCGGGTCGCTTAGTTCGGTCATTGGATTGACAGTAGAAGTAAATAATGCAATCATGCCGTCACACGAACGTATTTCTGTGACCAAATCTCGGGAACTGGAGAAGGGGGCTTCAAACATGCGGAAGCTAGATGCATTCTTTCGTATTACTGGATAAGATCTTTTATAATTTGTATATTTACAGACAGTATGTTGATACCTTTTGAATGTTTTACAACAACAACAAACAGAACTTTGTGAAAATGTTGTGATATTATAGGCCGAGTTTTGCAAAATATGTGTGGGAATAGGATGGGGATATATAAATCTAGACAGGGCGTATGGCTATATGAGGCCCATTAAATAATAACTCAGGCTTCGGGAAATTTCCTTTTTATTTATTTCATGGCAATATCTTCCATAAGACCTGCAAACAAAGTGGACGCAGTGCCCTTAGTATATTAACACATTTGGCCTTGCTGCCTGGTCCAT